>JAUCMU010000111.1:153962-166189 GCA_032275025.1 Enteromius treurensis | reverse complement strand
GTCTCTGCATTTGATAAATAAATAGTTTAATTCTCGTCATTATACATTACCATCACTCTGTTCTCCTATTTGATAATGTTCAGTGCTTTGCTACTATCTGTATTGTTAAAAGTGCTATATAAATAAAAGTGTCTTGACTTGACTTGACTAGTAAGAACTCGTATTAGATGTATAGAACACGCCTTAAAAGACTGTATAAAGGACACAGATGAGAGACCCCCGAGAGAGTTGTCTGTGGCGGCTCTTGGCTTTATTTACTTTGTGATAAAGTCTATTCTTATGGCACAAAAAAATCACGGACGGAGCTAGATTCTGCAGAACCATAGCAGAAGCTACCACACCACTTATAAAAATGTTGAATATTAGTGACAGTTCTGTTCTGTACACACTTGAAATGATCATTTGGAGCATTTGGTCTTGTGTTTAAATATGGTTGTTAGTCTCACAGTGTGTACGTGACCTTAACTGCGTGCTCTCCTTGTTGACCAGCAGTTCATATTCAAGATCCACCAATGTGTGAGGCAGAGAGAAAGATGACTGGTAGTAGAGGGGAAGCGATACTGCCAAAAGGAAGACCGTCACTGGGTTCAGGAAATTAATTGTTGGATGGGCCACACTGCTACCAGCTGGCAGGATGTGTGTGAAATTGCCTGCGTCACTAGCTGATGGTTCTGTGGAGAGAGACATTACAGTGGCTGATCATTCAGCCTGCTAAATTAGCTCACGTCTTCCCAGATTTTATCGACAGAACCACCCTTCTTTCTGACATTAACACAAGAAACATGTCATCACAGCATGCTGCAATAGACACATGTGCAAGAGAGAAGGTGCCAGATCAGATCTGCCTACAGATTATTCTGAAATGCCAAATTTTTCACAATTTTGAAATTAGCAAGGACATCTTGGTTTCCCGAAATGTTTGTCTCTTTTTTCTGAAACTCAGAAGGTTCAAAATTAGTTTAAATAAATCTAATTGTTAAGAAAATTGTTAGTTAGAGACTCTTGTAGACTGCAGGTACTCACACAAAGTGTGCTCTCAAATCACATTCTGTCCCTGATAGTTTGACTGAGTGGGCTGTGATGTCATACGGATGTGCATCAGGTTGCCATGGCGATGGCAATTCAGAGAACCAGATGATGTTGTACCCTCTCATTGAGTCCTCCATATGTAACAGGTTTCTGAATTAGAACAAACGCTTTTCATGAAATCATTTTTAGAACACTACTGCAAAGAAATATGAAACATTTGAGTGTTTAAGAAAGCACTGCTTTCCATTGTCAGATGTCCATGAAAAGTAAAGCCTGAAAGGCTACAGGCTACAGGCAAGGAAATACACTGAAATAATCTATGTTATTTTAGATCCAAGAAAAACCTGGACTACTGAGAATGATTTTATCAAGTAACAGCAAAATTTTACACAATAAAAAATACCTGAAACAGAATGTAACAAGGTACTCATGTCTAATCAGCTGCATAAATAAATAAATATCACTAATAAGTAATATAGATAAATAAATGTTTCTCTTGCATTACTCATCTGCATCTTATGAGCACAACTCTCACATTACCCCTCATTAATGCATTAGTAAGAAGTGTCAAATGCCTCAATCGCAGTCTGTGTGGATTTAGTTCATCAATGGATGCCTTTCCCATCTGTCTTCCGATTTCGGAAGCCTCTCTCCTTTCCGTGACGCAAGCAGGAGTGGGAGTGGGCTGCCTCCTGTTCCCACTGAGGGGAGAGTAGGCTGCTGACATCTGCCATGAGGAGAAAGAGGAGGCATAGAGAAAAGATGAATGAATGAAAGGAAAAGGGAGGGCAAAAAAACAAAAAAACAGTCCACTCGTAGTCTTACAGTACTGCTGGAGACGTACTGTGAATCCATGAAGTGGCAAGCAATTAAAAATGCTAATGGTCCGTTGAAAATGATCAGAGGTTGGTGGAAAAACTGCAATTGCTGGTAATAAAGTGAGATGAGTCACCTCAGAACATAATTGCATAGCATTTTTTTTTTCATGTCATGCAAGTCAAATGCTACCAGCAACTGTTTGCCCATTGAAAAATAACTGAATAAATAAATAACTGGTTTTGAACTGGTAAAGTTGGTCCTGAGGTGGTTATAAGCTGGTTTTGAGCTGGTTTTAAAGTGGTCATGTGCTGGTCCTAAGCAACCAGCTCCTGCTCAGAACAAGCTCATAACCAGCTTAAAACCAGCTCAGGAACATCAGGAGTTGAACTACCCCATCTGAGGTAACATTTGACACCTTTCGTACCCACTGCATCCATCACCTAGCAACTGATGCCAAGGGAAGTAGCACCCTAAACACATCTGTGCCTTTATTAACCCGGCCATAGATTAGTCACTGGAACACTTCTGATTGCTTCCGCTCTCCATGTCTCATAGTTCTGACATTGTATAAGCATTACTTCCCTTGAAGAAAGACTTGAAGACATTTGAATCATTTTTATACAGTTATCTAAAGTGTTTACTGTAATGGTCTTCTTTGATTTCTAAAAGTATGTCAATAAAAGCTGACAAAGAATATGATTTAGGACTCTTATAATGGAACAAACCAGTAAAGTATTCAAGTTTGTGCTATAGATATAAATTATATCTCAAGTCATGGAGCTTGCTGCAAAGTGCTGTGCAACTTGTAAAAGCAATTGGACCTCTGATTTTCACCAGATGTATGATAAAATTGGGAAAATTATCCAAAAGAATGCTGCAGAGATGAGGTTTTCTTGTAAGTCAAAACCCAAATATAGTTTTTATCACTGCTTCCATCATCCTGAAAGTTAGTGAGTTAATGATTAAATAGCTGAAAAGGGGTCTCTGGTCAATACAAGTTTAAGATATATGACAGTAATACCCCATACAGCTTTTAATAGTCTTGAAAAAGTGGCTAAAAGGGACTAAAAAGGTTGTCTTGAACATTAAACATCATCACACTGGACCTGTTCTCTCAAGTACTTACTAGCTTGCTATAATCACATTCTTCTAGATATTGTAAAATGACATTCAGTGATTTGACTTGATATTGATTAAATAAAACGTGCCATATTTAATCACTGTGCCAAATTGTGGAACAGTTGGAACAATCCAAACCTTTTCTCTGAATCATTTTATTGGAAGGTTAATATTTAATGACATCCATTTTCCCAACAGTTTCCATTTTGCATGGAAAACAGGACTCTATTTTATCAGACACTTAGATGTCACAACTGCACATACCACTAACGCTGACATTGCTTTATTTTGTAACCTTTGAGACAAAAAGTATGCTGAAATGCACATCCACACATTATTTAAGAGGATATGGTCATTTCCTGTCACCAGCAATGTCATCACACTTTAACTAAATTTAACAGAAGTCATGTAACTACTTATATCACATCATGGCAGCATCTGCATGTGCAAGTCATGATTTGTGCTATAAATATCACTGACATTTGACTTTGATGTAAAAATGGAAAACATTACCTAATGTTTTGCTGTCTTTAAATCACATGCCATTAGATCAAAATGGCAATGTGTTCAGCGTTGGAGCACTTTTTATTCTCACATCATCATAAACAATATATTTTTTAAAGCGACTCATCTCTGCTCCAAATTCCCTCATTTGCATGTGTTGAATTCGAAAAGAAACATGGATAGGTGCTATGAAGTACGTGTTTGATAGAGAAGTGCTTTGTTTGTTCTCTAAAGATCTCTCCTGCACCAGCATTTTTAGCAGAGGTAGTTTTATGTAAGTCTGTCCTTTTTTAGAGTGCTTGGGGAAGAAAATAGCCATCTGGCATTCTAAAAGCGGACTCTTGGACGCACGGTGCCCACGCTTTCCGCCAGTGGGTCAGTGGGTGAGAGAGGGAGGCAGACCACAGGGGAGGAAGAGATGGGCTGAACGGGTCCAGAGAGCGGTGGGCGGTGTGGGCTGTGTGCACCTGGAAAGTCAGTGCCGTTCAGGACAAGTAGGCTGAGAGCGTTTGTGTACTGCAACAAGGGTGTGAAGGTCACAAAGCTCCACATGTCATCAGTTTTTTTTAGTTTTGTTTGGCACAAAGGGAGCCCAAAGAAAAACACTGACGTGGAATGCAACAGATTTGTTTGATGTTGTTGCCATTTATTGAGTACGATGACTAATACGCAGGCTAAAAGTGAAATGTTCTCCATAAATGGGAAAATAATAATTTTTCCATAAAATGAATATTACTTACAGCCTGAATGTGTGTGTAAACATTAAGAGCATCTTTTAGCTCATTATGTTCATTAGCTGTACATGAACTTTATGTGTAGCCTACAGTGCAAACTCATGTTCGTTTATAACTATTTAACATTAATGTAGCTTACTTAAAATGTTAGTAATAGCCTCTGCACAAATTAGCATTGACATGCTTTAACTAGTATTAATAACTGAGCGTTAGCTAAAAAGTTAAAATAATAGATTGTTATTCTTTCATATCAAAAATAAGTTTTCTGTTGTACAGTTCTGAAATATATACACAAATCAGATAATAGCCTATTTACTGACTCTATTATATAGGCAAACATACACAAACATACACGCATACAAATAAGACCTATTCCGTTATTGTTGCGGGATCAGTGGTCGCTCACATGGCGCCCTCTATTGACAAACTGCAGAACTGAGATAATCACAATTATTGTGGCAAATAACTAATGTGGAGAAATTTTAACACCGTGCAAATGAGTCATTTTAATTCTAATCAAGTATTTGAACACACATCTCTTTTCAAAAATAACTAACTTCTGTCTTTAAACAGCTTGCACAGGATTTATCAATAGCTTTTCTGACTAACAATATGACAAAAAGCCACGTGCAACTCAATTATTTTTAAAAAGACACTGCTCTCTACTGGTCATATTGTGTTCCTACATTTTATTTTTCTGAACTGACAGCATAACATGGCGTACATAAATAAATGAATAAAAGCATTGTAAAAAAAGTATGTATTTCCTTTTTTTTTTTTTTGATATGCCATATAATTTTTTTTTTACAGCAGACCTACACTTAAGGCAAAATATAAAATTTACTAAAGTAATAAATGCAAGAAATGTAGCCTACAACAAATCATAACTATAGAGACCAGGGCCCTGTACCATGACGGTGGCTAAAGAAACTCAGGGTTTCAGAATTAGTTTTGAGTTGACAAAACCAAACCACTCCAATCTGGATTTGTTGGTACCATGAATCTGGTCATCAACTTTTTAAGCAGCCAATCACATGCCTTGAAACTGTGATTCACTTCTCACGAGAGAGTCAGTGCAATTCATTTCAAAGATTAAAAGATTAAACAATATGAAGAATAAACCTTCACACAGCAAGATGAAACGATCTAACAATGAAAGTGGAAAACTTGAAAAAAAAAAAAAGTGCAAATAAGCTGTAAAGTTACTTTTGATGATATTTCTAAGTATAACACGAAAATAGCATAAACACTATAGGTAAAACCCTTAAAAATGTAGTCATGTTTACTTATTTATACTGCATATTATCTATGTTTATATTCATTTAAAAGAATGGTGACGGATTAAGGAGATAATAACTATATAAATAATAAAGTAATTATAAAAATAATAATCTCTAAAAATCGGATGATTTTATCTTCAAAAAATGTTTTACTATGTATACTATTTACTGTGTCCTTTCATTTGGAGTAAGAGAAGCTGGGGGAGTGGCTTTATTGCGTCAGACATGTGTCACCTTGCTGGAAGCTGATTGGTCAAATTTCGTTTTGAGCGTAAGTTACTTTGGCGATGAACACTGCTAAAAGCCAAACCAATTTCATGGTACCTAAAACCTAGAATTGGTGCAAACTAAACTGAAACTTAGCTGGCTAACCAGCATAACCAGCTTCATGATACAGGCACCAGGTCCAAACTAAACAAGTACAAAAATCTCCAAGAATTTAAAACTGAACAAAACATAGTGCATAGTACATGGACCGCTCATAAACGTAACACATGGGGAAACAAGAACTCACGGTGAGTGGGTGTTTGGCTGTGGCTTTATGTGCGTGTGTAATCAGAATGTGGGTGTGGTGATGAGGTGCAGGTGTGAGTGTGATCAGTCCAGGGATGCAGCATAAGAAATGGAGTTTGTGAGCCGGACAGAGTTCAGACTGGAGTGCCCTCTGGTGGACACAACAAGGGAGACCAGCTGGATATCATGACAATTAACATCAAATGTTCAAAAAGCCATATACACTTGTAGTGGCATACCTATTGTGTACATTCTTTTTGCAGCAAGTCCAACAACTAGTATTTGTAAAGAACACAAATAAGACAGAATTTGACAAAATCAGTTTGTCTGGATTAATGACAATGTCAATACAGTACAGTCTACCCTACCAAAAATGACTCACTGTAAAAAGCCAGTTAAAAAAACAAACAAACAAAAAAAACTTAGATTTAGTACTAATTTTCTTAAGTTTTTTCTTGTTTACTCAACTTTTGAAAACATCAGCTACACTGACTGAAAATAATGTGTCAGTGAAACAAAGAACGTTGAGTCAACTTAACAGTAGTAGTTTTCTGGAGTCATGCACCTGCACGACAACAAATCTTTTAAAGTTGTGCCACCTGAACATTTCTTTTCTGCAGGTCTAAAATGACAGAAATTGAGTGAACAAAAAATAAAAAAATACTATTAAAAATTAGTACTAAGAAATAATATGTTATCAGAGCAAAGACACATGGCTCAATTTTTTTAAGGGAGGAAAGGACTTGTAGCCAGGTATGATTTCTCACAATAGGAATTTGTGCTACCACACAGCAGTGAGGAGTGAACAACCACACACACACAAGTCCAACACCCTATCCATTATCAACGCTCGATCTTTGGTAAATAAGACCTTTCTTGGCAATATCACCATAAAGTATGGCCACTTCTTATTAGTGGGTGATTTGATCATCCATGTATGCTGTCAGTCAAACCCACTATCAAAGAAGTTTCTTAACTTTATTGACTCTTAGTTTGGATAAAGGAATCCACTCATATTCAGGACCATATTCTAGATCTTGTACTCTTTCATAGGTTAGCCATTTCTGATATTGTGATTAATGATTTTCCGCTCTCTAACCATAAGCGGATTTTGTTTTCTATGTCTTTCTGTAATCTCTCTCATTTTGTTCGGAGTGTATTCTTTGATTTTTGTAGCCAGTCATTTTTACACTACAGGTTTAATAAGTTGGAACAGGAATTGAATCAGCTCAAATGAAAGACCTCATTTAGAGATTATGTAGTTAATTTATTTGGGTGCTCTGCCACATCAATGGCATCTTAAATTCTGTCATTAATTACCCACTCTCATGTCGTTCCACACCCGTAAGAGTCACCGATGTCACAAGAACTGTTTTACAGATGGTTTTACTACATTTCTGGATCTGGGAGGGTTAGATTTCTCTCTAATTTATATATATATATATATATATACATCGTAGATGTACTGTATTATACAACTATCAAAAATATATTATTTTGTGTCACGAAGATGCACAAAAGTCTTATGGTTCTTATTCAATTTCATTATGTTAAACAGTGTTATAATGTGCTAGTCCAGACTATATGGCACTCCAGTCCCCTATTGTACTGTGTCCGTGTTTTTCCACTCCGTGTATGAACTGTCACCTGTGTACTCTTGTCTCCACACACCTCATGTGTCCCCAGGGTAACTAATATGTTGTCTGGAGCTCAAAAGCATAATTTCCTACAGTACATGTACTGAGCAGCATTAAAGTTGACTAGAAAATAAAAATGATGTCATTAATTTTAGGGTGAATCAATCCTTTAACCTCTTGATCTCCTCTTAGTTTTGACAGATGACAATCAAAGGGTTGGATTGTTTCTATATTGTTTCTATAGTTATTTCTATATAACTAAACCCTCTGATTTAAATGTTTTTACCTTTTTAAAGCTTCTGTAATGCCTTCAAAGTCAGCGGGCCGCATGTCAGTCCCGGTGTTTGGTAGACTGATCATCTCTCTAAGTTCCTGAAGAGACAAAACAAAAGTAAAAACATTCCTGTTCTCTCTCACGTATGTTTTGAAATCTTTCATTTGCAAAGTAAATAAAGTCTATAATTATATATTACAGCTCATGATGGTTTTTCCATTACTCAATGGACTGTTTTCTCCCCTGCATTTGATCGACAGGTTCTTCTGCTTTCTTACCCAAAATCACAGCTGTCACACAAAGAGTTGTCATTCACTTCGCGGGAGTGAAACAAGAGAGTCATACCTACTGTAACATCCTCGTCGGTCTATGATTAAAACCCTTCACACTTTACTGCATGCCAGTGCTTTAAGTGCATTCTGTGTAATATCGGTTTCTTATAAGCACACAGTAGAGAGGGCCATAAACTAAACATAATCCGGATTACAGGAAATGGAAGTTTGCAGATGAATAGCTTCCTGAATTACTACCGGTACTAAAATGACGTTATCGGCCAGAGCTAAAAAACTTTCTAAAATATGCCTCACCCTCAGGTCATCGAGCTTGTTTGTTCTAGGGAAATCTGTTCCCTGGACAGATTTGTAAGGAAAGGAAAGGAAAGGACATGAAATGTGGCCAGGAATGGTTTCCCATATTAGGAATTTGTGCTCTGCATTTAACCCATTCAAGTGCACACACACACACACAGCAGTGAGAAGTGATCAAACGCACATGCACACACACCATAAACACACACACCCAGAGCAGTGTGCAGCCATTGCTGCGGCGCCCGGGGAGCAGTTGGGGGATCTGTGCCTTGCTCAAGGGTCTTACCTCAGTCGTGGTAACCACGTGAATGGATGTCTGAACCACTAACATGTGTCAAGATCGGTAACACTGCTGTAGCTTTACTATATAGCTTTATTTTTTATAGCTATAGCTTACTACTTCAACCACACAAGATCAATACTGCCACCAGCTAAAGAGACTGCACTCACTACATCCATGGCCTATTGTGCCTTATGGCTATAATAGACACTTTCACGCTTGAAAAAGACACAATCCGAGTCACCTTGAATCAGCTCACAGGTGTTCTTGTAGAGACATGTTTTATAATAAATCAAGATTATAATAGATCGCAACCCTCCACCGGGCTTTCTGATGGTTCTGCAACAACAAAGTTCAACAAGGTTGAAGCTGGTAGACAGAGGAGGATAAGTAGTAACGAGTTACATTTACTTCGTTGAATTTAATTGAGTAGATTTTTTGGGGTGACTAATAGTTTTAGAGTATGTTTAAAAATGGGTACTTTTACTCGAGTATTTTTTTCGTGAAAAAACAGTCCTTTTACTTTGTTACTGTGGGCGACGCTCCTCTCGTTACTTCATCTTAATGCTACACAAGTTAAAAATGCTACTGTTTATTCCAGATTAGCAGTCTACTTTTCTCTCGGCAGTGAACGATGCCCAATCGCAAATGATTCATTCTATTGAGTCAATTCTGTTCAAAGGCCTGATCAAACCAGTGAACTGGTTCGTGAATCATTTTGAAGGCTTCGTTCAGCCTAAGTTTAGCCTTTGCCTAATGTTAGACAAAGTTAATATTTACGCTTACAGACCGTGTTTACATTTTGCAGAACAAACAGAAGAAGGTCCTGGATACTTTTATAAATAAAAGGCTAAAAAGAACAGTATTGATAGTAAAGCAACACATTGAAATGATATCTGAAGGATTATTTGACACTAAAGACTGAGGTAAAGGCTGATGAAAATTCACTGATTCAATCTGATTTGCATCACTGAAAAAAAACAAAAAAACATTAAAATGTGTGTGTATGTATGTGTGTGTGATTGGGCTGTACAATTAATCAAATTTCCGCTTATGTTATTCTGCGTGCTTTAGATATGTTGTTAACAGGTTATCTTAAGGGTTATTCCATTGTTTAAATTGTAGTTTTAGTATAACATTATAACAGTTAATAATTTTTCTTTTCCTTTTCCCATGTAGAATTATCATTTGAGGCTTAATACTATGGAAAAGCAATACAGTTTTTTCAGTAGTGTTTTCATCTTGTTTATATGCATGAATAAATATGGTGTGCAGTTGCTTCAAACAATGGTATAAACATCATTCAGTGTCAAATGTGAAAATTGTAAGTAATAAACGCAATTATGTGTGTGTGTGTCTATATAATGCATTTTACCTATATATCGAAATAGACTATGGATGTTCAGTATATGATCCAAAGTAACTAGTAACTAACTACTTGAGTAGTTGTTTTATCCAATACTTTTTTACTCTTACTCAAGTAACTATTCTGACTATTACTTTCACTTTTACTTGAGTAAATATTTCTGTAAGTACTTTGACTTTTACTTGAGTACAGTTTTGCTGGTAGGTTTGTTATCCAGAAACTACTGTTTATCATTGTTGTTTTTAGTGTGTGGCATACTTGTGCCATACTATAGATAGTCATGGTCTACATTCACTTTTGTTGTGTCAACAAGAGCAGATTAGTCACAACTAGATATGAATAAAGACTGTGAACTACAGTAGGTTTTTTGTTGGCTAAAGAAAAGCTTTTACCCCTCAGAGAAAGTTACAAAAGATATGAGAAAACAATGAGAAAATGATGATTTGTAACAGGTCTCTAAAATGTTTTTGCATCAGAAATTCTACTATAAGTTGCTATTAAATAAATTACAAAAACTGCGATTACTGAATTTAACATTACACTTTGAAGTACAACAATAGTAGCAAAGGTGCTTAACTGGTAATTATACAGAGTTATTATCTAATTAGGAACTTAGTAGTACAGTAGCTATTGTACTTACATGAAATTAACTACACTTAGCATGCTACTAAGTTGACATATATCAATAAGATACGATAAAGAAATGTGCGTTTGGGGACATTAACTTATTCAAAAACTCTTAAAAATCTGCATCCGTTAGTTTGCCGCAGAGAGTGGGACACATGGCATGGCACAGGGGTTCTACGGTGACCCCTGGAACACAGTCACAAAACTTGCTGTATTTCTCACACATACCTCCATATATCTTACTTGGTAATCTCTCAGTATTATGGACACCTTAAAATAAAGTTCTACCGAAAAGCTTAGAATCAGCCAAGATAATCACAGCGTAACTAAAGTTAAACATGAAACGTGAGTGAAACTTCAGTGAAACTGTTGGTGCTTTCCTGTGTTTACAGTGTAAACAGGTTTTGCTTGTGTTAAAAAAGATAAGATAAAGAAACGCACACAATTATGCTAGTAATTTGGGGGTTTTAGAAACAAATGAAGCACCCAAACTGCTGAAAATTTTAGAAATTAACTTATTAAATGATTTCTTCTGCCGCAGAGTGACACAGATCCCTGCATGATTGTTAGTTTGTCTTCAGTTAGTGTGTCAATAAAAAAATTTAAACAGTGTGTCAGTCTGGAGTCTCTGTCTATTAAGAAGTAAGAACTGATTAGTAAACATACATAAACAGAGCAGCTCTGTTCAATGTCAACTGGTTTTAACTGCAAAAACACCTATTATTACCTAATATTTATAAATGGTCTACTTCGTTATATACTTTCAGTTTCCAAATGAGGGCATTTTTCCATCACCTTAACAGGTGTGCACAGGTTTGCAGATAACAGCCTGCTGCACCTGATCATGGTATTTGTTCACCATTGTTATTAGTCTTTTCAAGTTGACTTAATTCCAGATTTTATTTTTAAACAGACAATAAATGCTTTATTTAGGGCGTATAATTCAAAACTCACTCACGTGGCAGACAATCAAAGCAGACACACACTGACATGGAAAACATGTTCTGAAAAGACATGAGATTAGATAAGCAAATTATACTATTCAGTTTAAGTCATGTTTTTATTTCTTTATTTTTTTTTTTATTTGAAGTGAAAAAAAATTGCCCTAAAACCTAAAAACAAAATTACTTTTTTGTGTTTGGACAATGTTAGATTTCTCAGTACTTGGTTGAACAGTGGATTTAAGGGCTGGTCAATGTATTAGATTTCTCTAATATATAAAAATAAGTAAGCTTGATCGGAGTTCAGTGGAGAAGAAATTTATTCCAGAAAGCAAGTAGTGTAGCATAGCCGTCTCTTGTGGGTTTAACTCCTAGTACAATTTGTCTAACCAGATCTTTATACCTGACCCTGTCAGGACCTCCTACTGGAGGCCTCATAGTACACTGTAAATTTTTTCCAGGATTTCACAAGATATAACTGTAATATTTCACAGTTAATTACATTATTACCACTTCA
>JAUCMU010000111.1:83894-153862 GCA_032275025.1 Enteromius treurensis | reverse complement strand
CCGATCTATATGTATATGTGTGTGTGTGTGTATATATGTATATGTATGTGTGTATATTTATGTATATATATATATATATATATATATTTTATATATGTGTGTGTGTGTGTGTGTGTTATGATCAAATTTCAGGGGTCCAAAATATACATTTTAAAGTTCAGTTTAAAGAGACACATTACATATCAGTACCAGTTTTCAATAAATATTAGAGATCAATATCAGCTGATATTTACAACTTAACTTACTTTTTAAAAACACTAACAATTAATAAAACAGTGAAATGTAATCTTTAGAAAATTATAAAATAAATATCTATTTTTCACACTATACTTCATATTGTTGTTCTAGCAAATTACTGATTTATAGTTTTTGTGATTATTTATTAAACCAAATGTGTTTTTTTGGTTATTTATAGCTTAAATAATTATTTTTATTTAATTCATTCATCTCTTTTAAATACGTATTTGTATTTTTTTTTTTTTTTTTTACACAAACGGAAAATAATTTTTCTGTTTGCAGATTTAGCATATTTTTGCTTTACTATATTTTTGTGCTTGATTATTACTAGATTATTTCCTTGTGTGGTTTATATCTCTTGGTAGTGGGCTGAGGCTTTGCTGTTCACATGTCTTCTGAGATTTCTTTGCACATTTAAACCCCTTTAACCTCGGGCTGTTTTTAGTAGGCAGTGATGGAAGTCTACTGATTGCCATCCGTCGAGAGCGAGTGGGTGACAGCAGTCTGGATTAGCATATTTCTGTAACTCAGCTAGAAGTGTAATTTCCAACCCAAGCACATTTCCAAGGCTGTCTGAGGGGACAAAAAGGAAATTTCTTCTTCTGAAAAAAACCCTCAATTTCCATATCAACAGCTGTCTGAAAAGTGGCTGCCAGACTCACTGTTGAGGAAAATAACCTGCCACTATTGATTTTACAGAACAGCATGATCGCCAGCGGTCTGTCATGGGAAAATCTGCTTCACCCTCTCTATCAGAAATATAAGAACCACATCACATGGGGAGACCAAGACCTCCTCAACATCATCTTCCACTACAATCCAGGTACAAGACATGCTTGATTATGATGTGTAATTTGACAACACTGTGGATTGATGTGGGTTTTTGGACTCATGCCATGGTACTTTTTTTCTCTCCAAGTAACATGGAGTATGTTGTAAATACAACAGTATATGTGTTTGTGTGTGTATATATATATATATTAAGGGTGTAGTGGTTCACAAAAATCACGGTTCGGTTCGATACAACACAGTGGTGTGACTGTTCTGTATGTTTTCGATCTAGCAAAAATAAAATAAAAAAAAGAGAATTTCTTAGATTTTTTTTTTCACATTTAAAAAAAATGCAAACAAACTTGTATGAATTTCTTTGTTCTGCCGAACACAAAGGAAGATATTTTGAACAATGTTTGTAACCTGGCTGTTTTGGTCACCATTGAAGTTAATTGTGACAGCATCCATATATACAGTATCAAAATACCTAGGTTTTAACATGTTTTTTGGAAAAGTTCCTTTGTATTTCTTTAAAACGCCTTAAGTGTATCCTGTAAATACAAATAGGTATATTTCAAAATACATACTAATATATGTACTATATTAATTAACTATATGTTTTTTGGCCATGTGCCATGGTATATTTCAGATTATTTTGGTTTTGTACGTGTACCATGAAAATGCCGTGATCAAAAGGACTTCATACAAACTGTGGTCATTATCAGAATACACAGTATTATTATGTTCTTGCTAGTGCTGCACGATTGATCATATCGCAATCGCGATGTCAGCTTTTGCGATTACATTACAGCAAATGTTGCAATTATATTAAATAAATAAATGTATTAGTGGACGTAACAAGACATTCATTCTTGCTCACACCAGACAAATGTAATTTAATTCAGTAATGTAAAGATGTTACTGTTGTTTAATTTTTTACAGTTTAGTTTTAATTTGTTGTTGCTAGATTGCACTGTATACTGTATCTCAGTTGAGAAATACAGATTTCAGCAATATTAGTAATCTGTATGTGCATTTTCCTTCATAACAAGCCAGTTTAGTCCAACCACTTATATATCGTATCGCAATCGCAATTTTGACCTTAATAATGGCAATCGCACATTTTTCCCAAATCGTGCAGCCCTAGTTCTTGCACATGGTGGTTATATGGAAGTATCTCAATCTGATACCATTACTGAACCTTATTAAAATGTCAAAAAGTTTTTGAGTGCATCTTTGAAACTGGCATAGAACCCTGACTACTTTCTTTGGGTTTGTTGTTTTGGACTCTAGAGTGTTATAGCACTAGTTTAATGATGTTCTTTTACTGAAGGGTTAAATCCAATTTGAAAAGCTGTTTTACTTATTTTACTTGTGAAGCCCGCATCTTTGTATCATGAACATCTAAAATAAACTTTCCAGCTGTGATTGTTATTTCTAGTGCAGAGCAAGAAGCCAGGTTCTGTGTGTTTCCTTTCTCAGAAAATCAAAAAGATGTGATATGTCACAGAAAAAGTTTTTTTTTTTTTTTTTTGTCAGGTTTTCTCTCTCCTTGCCCTCCTAAAGGTTGCTGTTTTATCAGGGTTTTTTTTTATATATAGAGAACTCTTTGTGTAGATAAATACTTATTTTGACTGGAACAGGTGTGACTGATACTGACAGGTTATTAAGGTCTCTGAATTGGTGAGACACTTGATAAGCGTAGTGTTTGTCTGACAACTCTAATAGAAAGGGGTCCAAAAGACTAGAGCAAGCTCAAACAAAAATGAAGACAATACACGGTCTTTGCATGGGTTTGGTTAAAATATTATATATTCATCTTTGTGTCTGCAGAGTGTCTGTACATATTCCCATGCCAGTGGAACTACAGGCCAGATCACTGCATGTATGGAAGCAACTGCAAGGCTGCGGAGGAGGAGGGGGTGTCTATTCTTCATGGTAACCGTGGTGTGTACCATGACGAGAAGCAGCCCGCGTTCAGAGTAGTGTATGATGCCATACATGAGGTGAGCAGCCACTGTCTCTTCAGGAGACAACTGTAAAATAACTGTAATAGAATGGCTGTTTGATTGATAACAGTGTGTTGCCAAATTTACTCTGTGAATGTGGCACAGAAGCTCTTCTGATGTGGCATTTAGGTGGTTTGACTTCGTTTAATGTGGCAAAACGCATTTACACAACAATTATAACTATACTTTGATACTAGGGTCTTTATTCTGGCATGTTATGTAGAATGTCACCTTTGCACGTAATTTAGTTTTTGTTATGCATACTAGCATTAAAAATGTGGTTCAGAAACAATTAGTTTTTTTTATGTTGATATGATGCTCAAGAAATGTTACTTATTATCCATTATGACAACATACAACACAGTTTTCTGTTTTATTTATTATTTGATTTATTCCTGTGAAGCAAAGCTGTATTTTCAGCATCATTACTCAAGTGCTCAGTGTCACATGATCTTTAAAGTGCCCCTATTATGCCTTTTCAAATATGATCGTTCATGCAGTGTGTCATGTATGTGAACATAAACTATCTGCAAAGTTGGGACGCCGACAGTGCACGATAAATCATGTTTTTGTATATCAAAAAAAGTCGGCTCACATTCGCCTAAACGAGTCCTCAGCAATCCAAATTTTTTCTATTACGGATCCACGTCACAAAGTAACATATTTGCATAATTCCACCCATTTTCTATGTTGCGAACAACTTGCCCCGCCCACAAACAGCACATGGGCGTTTTGTTTTCTGACACACACTATTGCGGTAGACTATTCAGAAAGGACAGCGCCATCTGACCAATCACAGCAGTGAAGGCTCACGGAAAGGAGGGGTTTAGACAAACTAAGTCTTCGAACTGCTTCACACGAGTCGTTTGCTAATCATTTAGAAATGGGGTCAAATTAAATCTATATTTGGAGAAAACTAAAGTGTTTTTTGACCTTGCATACACATAAACCTGTTTTAAGACACTCATAAAACAATATTACCAACATTTAAAAAGGCATAATAGGGGCACTTTAAGAAACCATTCTAATATGTTGATTTATAATCAGTGTTGGAAAGTTGTACTGCTTAATTTTTTTTTTTTTTTTGGGACCTGTGATTTTTCTTATTTTTTTAAAGAATAAAAACTTAAAAAGAAAGTTTATTCCAAGTAGAAATGTTGTGTTGCAGTATACACTACTATTCAAAAGTTTGGAGTCACTTTCTTTCCTTACTTCTTTTTTTCTTTCTTTCTTTCTTTCTTTCTTTTTTTTTTTTAAGAAATTAGGAAAGCTTTTGTTCATCAAGGTTGATTTAAAATGATAAAAAAAAGACATTTTCGTTCATCAATGAAAATGAAAACAATTAAGTAGCACAACAGTTTCAACACCGATGAGCTTGATAGAGGATCATGTGACACTGACCACTGGAGTATTGGCTGATAAAAATTCAGCGCTGCATCACAGAAATAAATTCTATTTTATATTATATTAAAACAAGTTGATCAAATACTGTAAATACAGCCTTGATGAGCCTAAGAGAGACTCCCATAAAAACAGTACAAATCTTACTGATGCCAAACGTCATTTAATAACCAGGACACAAAACAACCCCATAGCACCACACTAAAACATGTGAGAACATCCTACCAACCACATTGCTTGCAATGACCTATCACATTTATCATAATGGAAAAGCCTAGTTGTTTAACTTTCATTTTTTCACAAGATTTTAAGCGTAAGAAATGTAATCCATTTGTCTTCGCTTTTCCAGTCCACGTTCTTATGTTCAGTGCAAACAAAGTAAATCCCGAGGCTGTTGAATCATATGAGAATAAATAGAAGTGTTGCATTGTACATTCAGAGAGCAGTCTCCTTAAATCTCTCCTTGAAGGCTAACAGCAGGAAAGTGTCTCTTCAAGAGGAAGCCTTTTGTATGGTCGAGTCACAAGGGCCTCTGCTGTTTCGAATTCAGTTCGATATGAAATGTGGACCTCAACAAATAAACCAAAGCGGAGCACTTTGAACTCTAATGTATTTTATCTTCTCTTTCAGTATCCTTTTGAGGAGAACTTGTTCCAGTCTTTATTTTACCCTCTTCAGACGAAGTTCCTTGACACAGTTAACACTCTTTGTGGAAGGATACCACAAGTGTTCCTCAAACAGATCGAGAAGACCATGAGGGCCGTTTATGAGAAAAAAGTGGTGCGCCGTGTCCGACTACCACGAGAGTAATGAGCCTCGTGGGCATTTCAGTATCGCAGGGAAGAATCTCGGCCTGCTGCTTGGATCAGAGTGATCTTTTTCATTGAAGACAAGCAATGCCAAAGGCAGGCTACATTTGGTCCGTTAAGCACAGTTTGAGCTTCATGAGCCAGAGGAGTAGGAGACCCAAGCTGGAACAATTTTTTTTGAACAGTCGTTTTGGTCTGCTGGACGGAAACAGCAATGAGCAGGATGAATGCAACACTAGCAAAACCATCAAAACTCTTGAGAGAGTAGTGGGCAAACACATTGACTGTGGGTAACCAACCACTTGAATGTTCCTGAGAGAGTATGAGACACTCGTTGCAAAGCTATTTTTAGCCAGTCCAAGAAAATGTGGATTCAGAGCTGTTTGTTTACAACTATGTTGTACCATTTTTCAGCATCTAGTTCATTATGTCATGTGACACGCAATTGGAGCATTTGTGTCTCACTTTATCTAATTCCTGTATTTAAGTGGCTGCACCAGTTTGTTTGTGCATTCTGCTGCTTAATAGCATGAGATAAGGCCTTGCTTTCAAGCCACAGAAATGAATGTAGCACGCAGAAACAACCAAAGAGAACTAGCCTGTAGAGCTCAGTAAGATGTACATTCAGTTTAAGCACACCCTAATGGTTTACATTGAAGACTAGAAAAGGGCCTGATGTTGTAATGTTGTCATTGGAATTGCATTTTAATATATATATATATAGAGAGAGAGAGAGAATTTACCTTTGGCCTTTTGTGAGAATTACAATGAATTCTTCTGTCCTATACAATGATACAACAAATCTATTCTGATGGACATAATGAATTTGATGTTGATTTTGTGGTGGAATGTGTTTTTTAAGGTAATCAGCAACAGTTTGTGGGAAAGTGTTTAAAGTATTTTTAGCAATATTCAGTCCAGTTCAAAGAAAACATTTTGTTGTTTTACCCTGTGGTTGTTAGGGGTTTGATTTTCCTGCCATATTGGGATTGAACTAATGTGTGATCGTTTTAAAATAAATCATATGTGCCGATTAAAAAGGTTTGTATATCATAACAGTATTATATGCATAAAAACAAAACTATAATAAAACCAGAACACCATACACTGATTTACAGTTTACAGTTAAGTGCACTTTGTAATGAATGCTGAATTTGTAGAACGTAAAATTAAAGATAAGGGGGAAAAAATTGAGTTTACCCATCTCTTAAAGAAAATCTTAAATCATTTTAATTTTGTGTAATCGCAGCCTTTTGTCTGTTTCTGTGTGAAAGTGTGAGAATCGTATAAATGGCAAGAGTGTGTTGTGGTGTGTAATTTGTTATGTCCATTAGCACAATGTGCTTAATTATATGTGTGACCGGTTTCCAGCCTCCTGTTACTGGTCTGGGATCAGTGATGACATTTCTTTAACTGGAAACTCAGGAGACTCTTTTACATCTCATGTTATCTCTGTGTGAAGAGATGCACCAGCGATGTTCATTGTATCCAGTATGTCAGAAATGTAATAAATAAATATGCATTTTAATATTGATTTAGCTTTGTGTATTTAATTATTTTTGCATTACATTTATAGTGGTGTCCAAAGGGGAGCATCTCTCAGTTTGTTCTGTGTCTTCATGTTGTCAGACTCGTGTGAACAAAAATCTCACTGGATTACTACAATTAATGGCAAAATAAATACTTGGAAATGTAAACTTGTATTTCCTGCGGACATATTTCAACAAATGCTAGAAATAAATGACTTAAACCCATTTTTTAGCTGGTGAAAATTAATATAGTGGTCCAATAATTTTGGCCCCCACCACTCTAAAAATATATTTCCGTAAAGTAAATTGATGTTGAGACAGTATTTTCTCAGGCAACTGTTCATAATTAGTTCCATTCATACTTTAAAATACAAACATTGATATACATTATAATATAGCTTTGGTCAGGTTACTACAGTAAATTCTATATGTGTTATATTTGGGCTAACTTAAGTAGGTTCCAAATGAGGTGACTCACACTTTTTTAAATAAACATGAAGATGAACGTTTGATTATAAATAGGCTAATAATTCCAGTCAGACTGCACACGAAATTCGGGCCGTGTTTCAAAACCTACTAAACCTGCCTTGACAGCATTTATGCGCATAAAGTTTGTCCGAAACGTGCCTATTGTTCTCCAAAATGTTCTCTAAATAGGAAGCTCACTCGCTTTCGAGCACCATTTCCAAAACTCTTTACGCCCACAAAGCCCTAGAAATTATGCCTAGGTTAAGCAGCTGACAAGATATTGAGACTCAGCCATGCTGTTGCGCAACAGTCAGCGCGCTCGCCCGAAGAGCCAGAGCGGCCGGCAGTGACGTCGCAGACGCCGCCATATTGAAATGTTTCCCTTCTCTTCACTGAGCTCAACAGCAGCTATCAGCTCTCGCGTTTCAACTAGAGACAGGGACAACAAAACAGACATGGAGATAGACACTCTTCTGGAAGCTCTTAAAGGTACCCGGTTGTGTGTTTTGGGGTGGTCTGTGTGAGTTTAGAGAGGAGTTATATGTGTTTATTAGCTTGTATTGTGAGTTAGCTAATGTTAGCATGGCCTGTAGCTAAATGGCTTTTACTGGTTTTCGAGGTCTGTTGTTTGCTAAGAGCAGATTAACTGGTTTCTTTTTCATATTTAATGACTTCTGTAATTGTCTTTTTGGCCAAAATGATTGGTTAGTTAAGTAATATGTTAAGAAACAAGACTGCTGTACGCTAAACTAGTGAATACGTTACTTGAATAATAAAGTCTTTTTTATAACGCGAATATGTTTGGTATTTAATGTTACACTTTGATTGAAATTGTACTCGGTTCTACTAACTTAACGTTACTATCTTAAATATTATTATTATTATTACTACTGACGGTTGTTGTTAATAATTCTTCATATATATACCAAGAGAGTAAAAATAGTTTTTGTGTTTTAATGACAAACCTCAGATTTATTGTACATTACCTGTACATTCTTATGTAACGTTAACGTTAAGTGTTTTAAAAAATTGGAGCCTGTTAGCATTTTGTCATAAAAGTTCAGTGCAGTACTGGTCTAATTAGGGGTCATAAAGTACCACAAGGTTTTGAATCTTGAGGATGAATTGTAACAAGATGTTTAGGGTTATTATAATTGTACCGCTTTATTAATTTATTCATTATTCTTGGAAAATAGTGACATGTTCTAACTCATAAAAGCATGCATATTATTCCAAGACTGTTTGTAGATGCTGTCTAAATAATTGTAGAAAATAAAATGCTGATTTTGAGGCTTGAATATGATTTAAAGTTGTTCTCAATTAAAATGCTATAGCTATGTAAAAAAAAAAAAAAAAAAAAAAAAAAAAAAAAAATATATATATATATATATATATATGTGTGTGTGTGTTTTGTTTTTGGTTTTATTTTCGAAAAGAACTAGAATATACTAACTAGATTTCGAATTGAGGGTATTTTAAAGTTGGCAGTTATTTGGTTTGCAATCCAGTATAGATATTTATATGAAATCCATAATGCGATTTTAATTACTTTTTTTGTTGCAGATTTTGACAAGAAAGTAAAGAAAGAGTCATCTCCAGTGTTGGACCAATTTTTGTGCCATATTGCGAAAACCGGGGAAACTTTGTAAGTACCTCCAGATATCAATGGGTGATCTAAGAGGGGCATTGAAACCCCATTTACCTTTGTGTGGCCTCTTTTTAAGTGGTTTGTTTAAAATCATAACTACTTTTCTAGGTAACACCACAAGGTGGTTTATTGCACTACCACAGCACTTTTGGTTTTGTTCCAAAACACACTGAACCTTGTACGTATCGACTAGATCTGCTTTAGACTAACTGCTCTCCTTTCATGAAATAATTGTGAGAAGATATAGTCAGATGCATATCAAAATATCGAATCTATGTACTTCTCTGAAATACCTGCTCTTAATTGGTTAGTATAGTTCGAATCAATCTTGCATAATGACCACTGAACTGTGTGGCAGTGTTCCTACCTAGTTGTTCATTTCATATCTCTCAACACTCTGGCTTCTTCTTACATAAAAAACACAATTTCAACTGAACTTTCAAATATAACATTTCTGTGCTCATTTATTTTGGTTTGTGAACGTAAACCTCTCATTACCACAACCGTTACTAATGCTTAATATTGTTGCCTTTTTAGGGTGTCCTGGTCTCAGTTTAAAAGCTATTTCATATTCAAACTGGAGAAAGTAATGGAGGATTTCCGAACATCAGCCCCAGAGCAGCGAGGGCCTGCTAACCCCAATGTAGAGTCTGTTCCTTTTGAAGAAATGAAGGAGAGAATTCTTAAGATAGTGGATGGATACAATGGGTGAGTAACACACTAAATAATTGCATAGTGTGGTGCTATCAGCAATGTTCCTTGCAGAAAAGCACTGGGTTTCTCCCTGTCTCTTTACCCCAGAGCAAGTGTGCCATCTTCTGGCTATTGTATATAACCTAGGCCACACCGTTGTGGAGGATCCAGCAGCTAATTAACTTTTTCTGTATTCAGGATCCCATTTACTATCCAGCGCTTGTGCGAGCTGCTCATTGAACCTAAGAGGAACTACACAGGGACAGAGAAATTTCTCAGAGGGGTAGAGAAGGTCAGTGTGTGAGACGTGTTTAACTCAGTTAAAAATTAAATGGGGCCAAATGGATGTTGTGTGTAGTAGTGCACTTTCTATAAAATACCTTGAGCAATTTTCTTGCTAAGTTCCATTCAAAAGATGTGAAGTATTATTACTTGCTATCTTTGACTTCCATAAAGGCACGCTGTTTTATGATTATGTTTTATGACGCTTGTTTTTGGTCAAATATATTGTTTTGCAGGTGTGATTTATAATTCGAGAGGATCGTATGTAGTGTTTTACACACTCGTCTCTTTACAAATGTTTGCTAAATGGGTTTTACCACCATGTGTTTTATATGCTGAAGTGATTTCCACTTAAAGCCCATTCAAGATTCACAAAATTCACAAGTTATGGGAAAAACATTTTCCCATATAGGAGGTTGTAAATGAATGTGGAATGTTTATTAATACTGATTGTTTTCTCTCTTCATCAGAATGTGATGGTGGTCAGTTGCATTTATCCTACATCTGAGTAAGTATTTAACTATTAACTCTTACTCTCTTTACTATTAAAATGTAAAGTTGCTAGTACACTTGTAAAGTTAGGCACTTGGATACCTTGAATCTATTTCTGGCCTCTTTGTAGGAAGAATGGCTGCAGCGGTGTGAACAGAATGAATGGAGTCATGTTGTCAGGGAACACATCTGCCTTTACAGAAAGGTAAAGAAAAGTATATGCAGCATTTTAAAAAAATATATATATTAGTAATTAAAAATAAATAAATAAATTAAGTATAAACTTGAATTCCCTCTATATTATAGGAAAGTAAATGGTCCAGGAACGCCTAGACCATTAAATAGACTGAAACACTCCATGTCCAGTTCACTGGCCACAAATGGCCTTCCGGACAGTACAGAAAACATAGAAACAAACACAGCACAAGGACACAACAAATCGGCCAGGTAGGCTAAATTTACCATTGTCATAGCAGCATCTGCCATCTCATTTCATCTCATCTGATCATCACTCAAGACCAGAAATGGTGAACAGCAATAATTAAATGCCAAGATTTACATAAACTACAGGAAAACTGTAATTCAGTTGATGACTGAACTTCACTTTTCTTTCACATGGTATAAAGCACTGAAAATCCTTTACATTTGAGAGTATTTCTTTGTGTTCCAGTGATGCATCTGTATCAGGGATTGGTGGGCCTCTCGGCAGCTCTGTAAAGAACAAACACTTAGATGATGAGGAAGATGAGGGAATGGAGGCGGAGGAACATGAAGTAAAGAGGCTGAAATTCAACCAGGATGGCAATGATGAAGAGGAGGACGAAGACGAAGTAGAGAGACCGAGATCTACATCGACTAATAGCTCCTCAGATAAGTCGGAGGATGCCGAATCACCGTCATCCATGTTGCAGGAGGGAAGTGAGGAAGAGGAGGAAAGTAAACCTCATGGAACAGCTGAAGGCTCCGAGGACCAAGGTATCATCATCCCCCCCCTCTTATGGTTTCCACACTACATAACGCACTAATATAATATGTTCTTTGTTAATGTAGAGCCTTCCAGCACAC
The DNA here is from genome assembly GCA_032275025.1 of Enteromius treurensis. Classification (NCBI taxonomy): domain Eukaryota; kingdom Metazoa; phylum Chordata; class Actinopteri; order Cypriniformes; family Cyprinidae; genus Enteromius; species Enteromius treurensis. The sequence continues at coordinate 142,458 of JAUCMU010000111.1, read as the reverse complement.
AGCCAGAGTGTCCCTCTGCAGATTCCAGAGAGGCATTTACTGAAAGAGAGGTCCCTTGTGGCTCTGATGACTCCTCAGATGAGCCCAGCGATATGGACCAATCAGAGCAGAGAGCCCCATCAGGTGTGTCTTCTAGCCCTGAGGTGAGAGAAGGGGAGGAACCAAGCGAGCAGGTCAGCAGCAGTAGCGCTGATGAAAACCCCTCTGGACCCACATCCAGCAGCAGTAGCGTAGAGTCACCCACAGAGGGCGACACTGGGTCAGGGGCCCTGGACTCAGAGAGCGCAGAGGAGGAGCCAATGGAGCAGGACTAGAAGCCTGCAGACTCAACAATAACTGAGTGCTTTTGTGGAGATTAAGACGACACACATTGAAGTAGCCTTCCACAAAGGCCATCAAAAGCAACATCCAACCTACCGCCATGCGCCTTTTGGTCGAGAGTCCACCTAACTTCTCCAACCTTCCCAAACGGACACTTTATGCAGATGTACATAGGATTTTATTGCTGAAGTGAAGGTTTTAAACTGTCTTTTTTACAGTTTTTTCGCCCCCCTAATTTCCATCTGTTTTGTCATAGAGCTTAAAGCGGTTTGACTGAAGTTTTTTGATGTCTAATCACACTGTTAACTGACATCACTAAAAGCTAGTCAAAGGAATATTCATGATTAAATACAAGTTAAACACTACACAGCTGTAGCATACCTTTGGATGCTACAGGAAATTATTCCAGCTCAGTTGCTTGTTCATAGATCTTTATAATAAATGTATTTCAGAGTCGAAATATGTTATAACAATTTACAGTATGGCTGTTGTTGTGAAAGCTTAACTTGTATTTAACCGTGATCATCTTTAATATTTAAGTCTTGGTTTGTGAGAGTTTAATCTGTATTCAGTCTTGTTCTAACGAAGCTTTAGGGCGGCTAGGACGTGTCTCCTCTGCATATTGGTGTATTAATATTTTAGTCACCTACTGTCAAGCATCGGGGCAGTGGAGTTTATCGTCTTGCTCTCTCTGAAGACACATAACTGGCTGCTGTTCAGGTTACGTTCCAAGCAAATACAAGCCATAGCTATCTTTGTTGTGTTAATGATTCAAGCCTAGCGTAACATCGTTTCTTTCTGCTTGTTTGTGTGTAACTGACGGGATGTAAAAGCTCTTTTCTCACTTTTGTATTCTGGTGCGGTTTGCACTGCATTGAAAGTGAGTGGTTTATGTCAGGTACATTTACCTCTTAATTCGAACTGATTTCATGATTCACATTAATTTATACCAGCATTTCAGTCTCCTATTTTATGAGAAGTTGTTTTGGTTTTTGTTGTTTTGGCAGGTGGTTGTTGATTGCTCAGACTAGCTCAATTACAGTGTCATTTGTAACAGTCCAACCCCAAGTTGTCTCGCAGATAACAGCTGGCTGCCGTTTTGCAGCTGTGCGTTTTTGATATTTAGAATTTTAAAATTTCTGTAAAGTAGTGTTTTGTAGAGCATTGTGTTCACTGCCTTTTGTGCATCCATATATAATTGTATAATTTTTTTTTTTTTTTTGGTGTATTACTGAATGCGTGTGATTTCAAAACAGTATTCAGACGAAGCAATAAATGTTATTGTTTTAAATATTTGAAAAGACCGTTTTGGAATTTTTGGACCAAATGACAAAAAGTTGGTTTCTTTGTCTATAATTTTATTTACCATAGACATGTTTAATGTAAACTTGATTTCTATATAAAGCTGGTTAAAGGTGTTCCTTAATGCAATTCAGGTTTCTAGATGGGAACTCTTTTATTGAAATCAAAAGTCTGGTCATAGAGATGTAATAACAACTATCCTCAACCAGCACACAATTTGATGCGTTCACATTTACGGTTTGCTGTGGATGAGTTTAATATTTGGTGAGCTCCACTAACTTGTAGAATGTCATTCATCGAAGGATTATCGTTATATAACGTCTCTTATGCTTTCATCCAGGCCTTTTCATAATCCTTAATCGTATTCCTCAAATGAATACATGCCTACTAATTCATTTTGCTGTTATTAAGGTCTTGCTCAAATTTTTCTGCTTCATTTCCCAAATACAAGTTTCCTTTTCTTATGTCACAGTCATATGTCTCTAATAGGCTCCTGCTGACACAGAAAAAAATGATTTCTGCAAGTTCTTTTAAGAGAGGAAAGCTTTATTTTACCTGTCTGGCTGGCTAATTTCAGAGTCGCATGAGTATGGTTTACTGAAATTTACCCAGCCCTCTCAGAGGAAATAAAAAGTGGATTTCTGCCATGATGCGTGGCAAGAGGTTACATTTAAACATCGTCTTTGAACACTCCTCTCTTGGGAAATAAGCCTGCATGCTGTGGGAATAGAAACAAGTCTTAAGTAAATGAATTGTCATTTGATCCACGGGACAGGGAACTGAAGCACTTATTAATAGTGATTAAGTTGAGTGACCTATTAAGAAATTTATTTATGTTAACTCAGCTAAAAGAATACGTTCTCAGTCCCTAAAATATAAAATCTCATGCCAATATGTTCAGGCCATCTTCAGCACAAAATCAATAAAAATTAATGCTATCTTTCAGATTATTCATTTTATTTGCAGTAGTAATTCAAAAATTCATCTATTACCATAATGCATTAATTTGTTCAGTAAAAATAAAATGAACTCTTAGCGTGTACAACAAAAGCTGTACAAAGCTGTACGCATTTGTCGTGAAAGCGTCACAATGCCAAAATTAAGATAAGCAACCTAAAAGTAGGATTCATTTTCTTTGGGGCAATAAATGTGCTTATTTCTTTGAATTTAGTGGTAATATATGACGTGTTCTTAATAGGTTTCATGAAATGTACACATACAGTGTATGGTTGCTTGACTGTTCATTACAGCCATAAAGCTGTATTGTTTTCTGTCATAGCAGCATTTGCCAACATCAAACATTGTGTGCCACCTGCCAAGGACTCATTACTTCAGGATAAAGAGGGTAAACCACAATAATGTCAGATTTGCATGAGAAAACATAGCCATATGCCAAACATGATCTGCTAATCCATTGACTCAACTTGAGCAGTATTGATGTTTTCCTGCAGTCTTTATTGTTGGTCTACCCACATGTAATTACTTAAAATGAGATTTAATTAACCAGAGGGTGTCCTGTTATTTACAAAGCTCAAGATGTCAGTCTTAATGTTATTCACTGGATGACAGGATATTAGTGGTCAGATATTGTGGCTTGACTCTGCTTACAGTGCTACACTGTAGAGCAACATCTAGAAGTAATAAAAAATTAAATGTGAAGTCCAACATTTAATATAGTTCCTGTATTAACATAATTCACACAATGGTGTCTTTGGTACAGAGAAAGCCATGGAGATCTTCTCTGTCCTCTATCAGGCTGACTTCATAAGACGCATGTCTAATTTTATATTATTCCAACAGAGGATGTGTTAAAAGTGTATGAGACTTAGACTTATGAAAAGTGTTCAAACGTTCTGGTCCTGCAGATCTTATAAAGCAGGAAGTTTTTATCTTGTAATGAGGACCAAATAATAAATGCAAAAGTGTGTTAATCATGTCTGTGTCCACAGTTCTTTAAAGTTCTCTACATGAAATAAAAACGTACTATACTTTTTTAATGCAGGTTCAGGTCTTCTTGTGAACAATTTATCAGTGCATGTTATTGCAAAGGAAAAAATTGTCTTCATTATCTTTTATTTAAACTAATTTTCATGATTCAGGATGGATAAAATCAAGTTGAATATCAAGTTTCTCTGACAAATATCAAAATTAACAGAAAAATAAATAAAACAAGTTGCAAAGGACAATTCACACTCTGCTATGTAAGCAACTAATTTCTAATTCTAAAGCCGTCCTCTATAATTTCATTCCAAAATGAAAAGTAGCTTATGTGCATTATCACATTTTCATTCTAGACGTGGCTTGACTCGGATCGGATTGGAAGTTCACTGCTTGGTCATTGCTGTAACCCTTAACGTGGTTCGAGTGAGGGTCAGCCACACCATGCACAATCTCTGTGTCATCCAATAGAGGGTAGTGTTTAGTCTCCCAGCCAGGCCTGACAGGTTTACCCCTCCCCAGAACGAGGAGACAGACTGACTGCCGCAGGGCTGTAGATACTGTATGGGCTGCTGTCGTCCTCTGTTCTGCTTCCCCTTTATCCTTCTCCCTGGCATGAAGTCTCGATGACTGCTCAACCGCTGTGGGCACCGTGGCCAATGCAACCTTCAGCTGAGACTCCCACGTGGCTTTCGGCTTTAAGAGCCGTTTAAAGCATGTGGACGCTGAAATGAGGGAGCAATCACAAACTCTAAAAGCGTATGACTTTTTGAACTTGGTTAAAGAGTGTCATGTAGCCAGACTTCAGACTTACTTAAAGTCTGTTCCACTTTATTCAGGTCAAAAATGACCCATTTTTTTGAATACCATGTAGAGGGATGAGTTTCCCAACAAAACTTGAAGTCTTGGAAGTGTACTGTTTCCAGGCTTACGTTGAACTATCACCGACTTGTCCGCCATCGACCAAGACCATCCTGAACTTCACGTTCAAGGATGAGGCAGAGTCAGTTTACTTGTTTCGCCTATGGATGAGTTTCCGGTATCTAAAGATACACCATTAAATGGTAAAATAACTCACAAATCCTCCCATGTGTGCTATTTGAAATTTCTACTGAGACCTAAACCGAAGCTTGGCAAAAGAAGAAGTAACAAAAAAATGACTGCTTTCTTTTTGCAAAATGTATCCGACATCTGCTTTTTGCCATCTGTTTTCTCTACATAAACAGGTGAGGGAACATATTGAACGCAGTCTGCCAAGCCCATTTTCTTGGCTCAACTCTTAACACGGTAGTTATGAGATGGAATCAGTGGCAAAACGCCTGTCATGTAAAGTCTGTTATACATGGTTCTACTGTATAAACCCTTCGTATCTATACATTTGCGATGTGTATTAATAATCATCTAAATGTGAGAAATACTGAGAAGACTTGTGATGTTTTGTTGATGTACTGGCTAATACTGACCCCAACGGAAATTGTCTACAGTGTACTGTTGCTATGGTTACTTCAGGTGAATGGGACTTCTTGTCATTGATATCTATTTGTAATAGAACATATGTTAAATAAACACCATTTAAATGATCATCAATACATGTAGTTTTTTTAAATTGTTGAATTAATGTGAGGGGGTGAAAAAAAAAAAGGAAAAAAAAAAAATATATATATATATATATACACACACATTTTATATAATTCTAATGTTTGTGAGACCTTTTTGGTTGTTTTTCCTTTTCTCTCAGTTTTTAATTTTTTTTTTATAGCATTCTGTCCCCTTTTATATGATCTTGTAATTTTGAAAATGACAAACTGCTTAATGAGATTTTTTTGGTGCAGTGAAGGAAACCCCCTTAGAGGCCATCTATTTGAGTTTAGTCCTACAGTACAATACAACATAATGTATCATGCATATGTTTATGACTGAAATATGCAGAGGTGTTAGCAATACAATTAATAATACTGTATGTATATACGATTTTTGTCATATGTAAAAAAATAAATTTTACATATAATTACATATGTACGCATTCACTCTATTATGCAGTCCATATGGTTTTACAGATGCCAAAAATGTTACACAATGTATAACAAAGTAAAAGATAGCCTACTACAGACTGTCAACTAGCCTTTGCATAAAAGAAAAAGTTGCCATTCCAAAAGTTGTTTCATATTTTGTCATATTTTCTGACACATTATTCATCTTAGCATTGTTGAGCTCTATTCCTCCTTCAGAGAGCTGGCAGCTAATTCTGAGTAATACACACATTGATTGGCATCATTACAGGGTTCGTGAGCCTGTGGCCTCTGCTGGAGTATTACAGTCTAATGAAGTGCTTTAATTGACTCTCGTGGAGGCTGTTCCATCATTGCTCCATTTATAGATGTACCCTCGGCCTCTCAGGCTAATAGCAGCTAAGGACGTGGTTTACTACACAGCTAGGCTTTTAGCAGCCATTTTGTGCAGGGAATGCTGCTTTTTGCAAGAGGCTGTTAAAAGTGTAAATGGGAGACTAATAAAGAGGCAATTTGAGTGATATACGTAGAAGGAAAAAAGGTTCCTGTCTGTGTGTCTATGTTCACCCCCTGAGGAAAAGGACTTGGAACATGGTGGGGAACAATTTTCGTTTTGGTTCTGCAATACATAACACATTTGATTTATTTTATCTGACTGGTAGGGAAAAGCTAGATTTTGATCATTTTACAGAAAATGTGATCCACACATGCCACTATAAAGCTACGCTCAGCATTTTGGATGGTTGGAAGGGTTTTCTCAATGGCTTTTTCCTGGACAATGTCAAAAGAGCTCCAAATTACTTATATTCTGCATCCCACCTTCAATGCATATATATATATATATATATATATATATATATATATATGAATTATTTTATATCTTTTTTTACAATTATTAGTCTAATATCTTGCTGTTACAGCAAGAAAAGAATGGGTACTGTGTGTTGTAATTTAGCAATGGAGAAATGAAAGCCCATACCATCAAGGTACAAGACAGGTCAATCGACTGATCTTGACATCCAATTTGAGTGCACTAGTTAGTGTTGATTATTGCAGAGAGTGCACAATTATGTGAACAAGTGTTTGAACGGCTCTTAGCGGTCATGCACTCAATCAATTTCCCAGTGTGATTGCATAGCAGTTCATATACTGGTGACTAAACAAGCTACATATTACCAGAGGTTATTATATGATGTAATCTTCACCATTCCAGCTATGTGAACCCGCCGATTCTTCATAATACAGGTTGGCGGGTAGTAAAGGACCTGACAAGTAAAAACCAATAAAATCAATAACGTCTAAATACAGTGAGTGGATTGATTTTGAGAAAGCTAGTGGATTTAGGATTTGTGCTGCTGTTAAGCTGGTCTTTGAACCGGCGTGTTGCTCTGCAGGCTCTGCCATCAGCACTGCATCATCCCCCGAGGGAGCTATTAATAGTTCTGATGGTCAATAAACCAAATCTCCCATGACATATTATATGTGACTCAGTGTAGCTACGCAGGACTGCTGCAGGCCACCAAATTTAAGGCTGTACTGTAAAGACATTTCTTACATAAAATAAAGATGATGGACAATTTAGTGAAACAGTTTAACTAAATAATGCAAAATATTTAGATCTATCGGATTCATCGAATTTAAATTAATTTTATGTAATTAATTAAAAGTCATTTAAATGGTTAATCCACACCAAAATGAACATTTTGTCATTAATCACTTAAGCTCATACCGTACCATTACAATGGTGAGCGTGATTTCACCAAGTACAGGATGATCCTGGATCAACATCCTTGTTGATCCTGGAACAACATTCTAATCAACCAATCAGAATTAAGGAATAACTTTTCTGGAAATATCTGTTTTAGGCTTATAATCAAAGTTAGGTGCTTCTACACCCTTGTTAATCAGCTATCATTTCCCACTGATTTTAGGCCTGCCCTTACATTTTGGGTTTTATATTTTTGGACAATAATGTTGATCCAGGATCACGTCTTACTTGTCAAAATCACGGCGACCCCATTACAACACAGCATCATGACCAATTCTTATGTATCTTACGAGGTGGCTAATTTGTACAAATTCGTCCGAACTCATTCGTACAATTTGTCTAAAACCCCAGTGTCTGGTAGGTTTAGAGATGGGATTAGGTGTTGGTCATTTGAATAAATTCATAAGAATTGGCAACTTGTAAAATACGCGCAATTTAGCGAAAAGATTTAACCACCTTGACCTCATAAAATATGTAAAAAAAAAAAAATTGCCGTGAGATTGGGCTGGTCATTCCAAACCTGTGGAAGTTTGGTTCATTTTTGGAACACAAAGATATTTTAGGTAAAAACCAGGAGGCTTGTTTCTGTTCCATTGACTGCCAAGTAATGAACCCTGTCAAGGTCCATAAAAACGTATGTAAGTATAGAACACGTATCCCTGCATTGCAGCTGACATAGAACTATGTGCGCCATGTGCATCCTGCGAATTCTCACCAAAATGGTGCTTTTTATCATTTCTAGTGATTACCATCGTCTTGACTTCAGGGACCGTCTCTGCATTTGATATATAATGCTTTATCTCGTCATTATGCATTAACATCACTCTATTTTCCTTACTTGATAATGTTCAGTGCTTTGCTACAATCTGTATTGTTAAAAGCGCTATAGAAATAAAAGTGACTTGACTTGACAATGCTTAACTCTGCTGGAATGAACTTTCATTGGAGGGACAGATGCCTGAAATCGAACTCTTGTCTCCTGCATGAGCACCAAAGCTTTACACACTGCTCCAGCTCAGCCTTGACATTAACAAGTTTTAAAAGGTTAATTCTTTTAATTATGCATGAAATTACAATAACAAACAGTGAATGTAATCTAATCCACTTAGAGCCGAGAATCCGCCTGACCACATCGAACAAAATACTGCAAGTGCAATAAAAGCTGAACGAAATCAATTCCATGGCTGTTTTAGCAAAGCAAGCCTGCTGTTCTGTATTCCCGGATCGTTCCATCGGAAAACAAGATAAGGAGAAACACTAAGCAGACGTCGCAAGTGAAAGTCTCAAAGACAACAGCCGGTTTCCCAGGCCCATCAGCGTGATTGATGTCAATGAAGACATGCAACGCTGGCGGAGGTGCACCGCTTTAATCAAGGATGTATGAAACAAACAAAAGGCCGAGATTTAGTCCAGCCACACATGACCTAGCACAAGCTGAAGAAATCTCAAGTTACTCAAGAGCTGTAAAAGCTACTCAAAAGGCCTTTCAAAACTTTTTCCCATTCGTCTCTTCAAGACCAGACGCCCATGCTGGGCAGGCTTGCACTATGGCTAATGGCGTCTGGCTTTTGACTAGCATGAAAGCACTGGAATCAGATTAAGGCATAAAACTTGCCATTATGTACTGCACAGCAGGAGGTCACTCGATGGGAACTTCTCAGGCATTATTAGACAATCGTTTTGACAAACCAATGGAAAAGTATGTTCTAGGGCTGTCAGTTTAATGAGCTAATTTACTGTGATTACTCAGAGAAAGTAAGTCATTTATTCAATTACCCATGCCCCCCATACATGCATAAATTCTATTATAAAAAATGTCTAACTACTGGACCAATTAAAGCGGGTAGTACCAACTACCAAATGGATAAACTCCTGAAGGCCTGTAATAGGCGTTTGTAAATCATATCTGATAAAAAGCATCTGTAAATAAAACAAACAGTATATCAATTTATAAAGCAACTCTCTCTATTATGTCTTGATCTGGAAGAACTATGTACCATCAAGGGTTTTAACAGCATGTAAAAGCCACGTGTGTAGTATAATTAACTTGATTAATTAACTGCCATATCATGTTTAACTAAAAACATTAATCCAATTCATTTCATCCATCAACAACCCTCAAAATGTGGAAACGGCAATGTGTACATTTTGCTTCAGGCAGCTGCGGGTGAGGCTAGCTTTGAAAGCCGTGCTAGAGATGAATGCCGAAGCGACAGCAAGACATTTGGGCGGCAGATGAAGGGAACGTCTAATCACGGCTGCATTGAGAGGTGGACTTATTGTGATAGTGTCACGCCTCTGCATCACAGCAACCACGTCAACTTGCATCAAGAAAACCCATATGGAAATTGAATGGATCAGCTGAGATTCAAGGTTGCTTCTAATCCTTCACAATATGGACATGCAGCTTCATGCAAAACGCCCAGAACATTGAAGGCGCAGAGCAAATTCAGAATGCAATGATCATCCTGCATTATGGTGCCAAGGGTTCACGCCTTTCATCTTTCAACTCATCTTTCTTATCGACTGCCTTTAGCTAATGCAATATCTGAAGAGACGTCGTGAGAAATAAGGAATCTCACTTGCTAAAATCCACAATCTCACCGTAATGAAGTGGAGCTGTTAGAAAACCTTTGACAAATCCAATTTGCAGTAATGATATGATCTAAAGGGCAAAGGTGACATATTCAAGGGAAGACTTTTTTAACTGCCAAGAACAAAATGGATCGATCTGAACATCCAGCCCTGCACAGTGGAACACATGCAGTGTGTGTGTGTGTCTGTTCGAGAGATAACGTTTGTGCACTGAAATGCTGCTCTCTGTGTGCATGCGATGAGTGCACAGCAAACACAAATAATAGCACTTGAATGGTTTAAAACCAGGTGTGCCGCACAAGTCTTGAATAGTGAAGCTTTCACGTCAGGTGACTGGCTGCAGTGTAGGTCATAAACCCCGCCCTCTCCATGTTATCTAATGGGACGTGAGACAAACAAAAAAAATTCTCTTACAAATGTAGTTGTAGGTAGTTATTATCATGCCGATGTATGTTCAAGTGTTCGTTTTTTTTAAAAGTTTGCTTTAAACTAGTTATTTGACGGGGTGTGGTGTCATGATTGCGAGCTTGTGATTGGGTCTGCAAGAGTTTGGGCGGGATTTTGGTTCCGCGGCTGCACCTCACGATCTCTACCGCGCAGACTCTGGCTCCAAATGACGTCATTTTCTCAAGATGTCAGCAGCCATACTGAGCGTGTTTTGGCTTCAATTTCTATTGTGGAAGGAAGTGTAGTCGCGTCGTCCATCTTTTTTACATTCTATGTTTAAAACGCATGACGGTTTAAATTGGCAAGGCTTAAAAATGCATGTAAAGAAAATTAGTAAGACATTTTTTTTACGAATGCCATACATTATCAATTCATAAATACCAACATATTTTCGAGTTATCACACCAAATGATGCTTTTGCTTCTTTTCTTTTCTTTTTTTTTTTTTTTTTTTTTTTTTAAATTAAAGGTGACTTTTTAAGACTTTGAGTCATGAGGATCTGCAGATAATTTTTTGCAGATGTGAAATTTCTTATTTCATGTTTTCGTGCATGATGGCTGCACCACATGACTTTTATATTTTCTGATATAACTTCAAAGCTCTCAACAGGTCTGTCTTTAAAGGTGCACCTGCATCACTCTGAAATATTTTACTTTATTAATTTACTGGGTTATGACCTATTGTACCTCAAATAAAATCCTACGAGTTTGATGTCAATAACCCGGCCAACATTTGCAAAGCCAGAGATTAGCTCCTCCTCAAAGCGTTCATTGTTTCAACTAGGCACGCGGTAAGTACAGCTTCCAGGTTACTGGTGAGTTTTGGGTGTGTAATACGCATCATGTGGTCTGGTTGCAGGTTTTTAAAAAGTGAGACGCTTGATGAACTAATCTGGAATCAACAGCGAAGCCGAGTTCTTGCGGTCTTCTGTGAGAATTGTCCGCACAACGACAGCTTCCCCCACAAAGACCTAAATCCTGCTCTGTTGATCACCATGTAATCCCATCAGCTCCTCTGCTCCTCGGACGCTGGCGCTGGTCACGTGGGCTCGGGGTCAGAGATGAACGGAGGGCGCACACACACAGAGCAGAGAGAGGGACGGGCTGAGTCACAGAAGTAGCTGTCGTTTGTGTGACAGATTGAGTCGAGTCAGTGGCCGGGTCTGGAAGCTGTCAGCTCAATGTGTAGCAGACGTTTGATCCTAAGTTCGCGCTCGCCGGCCTGTTCGGTGAGCATGTGGCAACGGGCAGCTGTCTCTGAACAGCATCTGCCAAGCATGGAAGGACTGACATGAAATCAACGTAGTCATCATGACATTTCCATGTAACCTCCACTCACCCGTACACTCATGTCGCTTTCCAAAGGTTTCGAAACCCTATTAAAGCCTACTCTGATTGGTAGGTTATTTTAACTGTACAAATGTCATGCTTCAGGTTGTGGCTGCACACACTGCCAGAATAGTGTGATCTCTCGTAATTAACCCTTACCAAATATGATCATCGGGGTTTTGAGGAATGTTTATTTGCTCATCTCTCATTTTTCTTCATATTTGAAAAAAATTGGGTGTTTATTTTCCTATATCATACTACTGTATATTAGCCATAAACTTTTATGAGGCTGACATATTAAATAATAAGAATAATAGTCATAATAATAATTAGAAGAACACACACAAAAAAATGAAATAACTGTCCTGGAAAGTATATATATACACACATAAAAAAAACACTTTATATATATACTTAGCAGTTTAGTAGGTCAGTAGTTTAATAGTTGGATTAAGTGTAAATCCTAAAAGTCACAAACCAAAACAGTTTTGAAAAACTAAAACAGAAACGGTTAATAATATTAAATAACTCGAAATGATAAATCTAGCCCAAAAGGCACACACATATATTGGTGCAATGAACCAAAAACTGATTACCATGGAAACTATTACCATGGAGACAGGTGTATTTAATTACTTCTGTCTGATTAATTTTGTTTGTGGAGGAAATTAAAATCAAATGAAACTTTGAAGCAGTTTGTGTGTCATGCATTTACTTTCCGATGCAATTATTTTCTTTGCGTTGTTCGTCTGATTGAGCTCCAGTCTCATAATTGCACGAGACGACAACAGTTTAATTGTTTAATGAATGATTTGGAGCAGCACAACAACACATTTCCAGCTTCTGCATGTGCAAGTTTTCACATTCCAAGACAAAACTGTCAATCCCAGCAAGTGTCAAATGCTTTCCCTTTGTGCGATTCTCACTTCCTGTTTACTCCCGGGACACTCAGAAATAGGTTTCATTAAACATTATAGTAAAAAGATAGTCTAACAATGTGTTGTAAAATGAAAGTTTCTAACTTGAACGTGACTCACACTAACATATATCCTAATGATCAACGTGCAACAGCTTCCTTGCAGTCTGCTACAACAGTCTGTGCTTAACGCTGCACATCTGAGCCGTTCTCAGTTGGACAAGCATCATAAGGCAGATGTACTTTTGCCTCCACATTGCGATCAGCATCACTGACACAGCACATGTGAGGAGACACTAATACACCGTAGTTCAGTCCCTAATGCTTTCTCTCCTTCTTTCATTTTTGATTTATTTAGATTTTTGGCTGCTTCTGTTGTTATAGGCACTGGTTAGACTAAATGATACAAGAATCGAATTAATATTCTTCACCTACATCCAAAAACAATTCTTCTCATTTCTGACATCTGGAAATGATGAAATAATGACTAACTTTTCTGCCCATATTACATATTACAATTGAGGAGGAACTCCTAGACTACATATGAATTGAACGAGTTACTCGCACCTGCTGCACTCCAGAGACATAGCGAAGCATCAGCTCAGATACACCTAACACTACCTGATACTGTATTTTATCTTTTCACATGATATTGATATATGAGAGGTGAAAAGGGAGAAGAACGATTCCAGCAAAAGGCGGATGCGGACTCGGGTCGCTTGCATTAAAAACAGTACCGCGCTTTACCACCTGCGCCATCAGAAACGTGATTTTCCAGCCGTCTTTTATATTGTTGTAATGTAAACAACTCCTGGCCAATTCGGTTGATTAAAAGGCACCAGACTACAGAAAATGGCATACACTACTGTGTGGACATGGTGCAGGAGACTTTCATTTAAAGCATCTGCTAAGCGACTCCATCGGACTTTCATCTGTTGACTACATGCAGAGATTTAAACGTCACCAGTCAGGAACAGTGATTACGGGCTGACTATATAAAAAATGATCCATTATAACTCAAATACATTCAGAGAGCGACTCACCTTTATTTCAATCATGTGCTACCCAGTACCTGCGGAGAACAGGACTCTCACGCATTAGCAGCTCTTGACCTTGGCATTATCATTTATTCTGCATAATTCACGATTTTTCTTTTAAAGGACAATGAAAGTCTGACAAGCGAACCTGTTGTCTCCGCTCTCTCTTTACTGAGCTACAGTAGGCTATATGCATGCAAATGTAAGTGAAAAGTCTTGGATTTCTTGTTTTTCCACCTGTTCATAGTATAAAGTACGTTGCATTATTGTTATGAATTCCCTCATCTTTCTCAAATCAAAATATTGAGTTGGTTACAAATTTTTTTCCTACAATAAATCTGAATAAAAGTTAATTCTGCTGCGATGATGAACTTGAAAACGTTTATACCATGAAGCTTATAAAGACGATTATATGATTTGTGTGTGCCAGGCAGATATAGTAATTACCTTGATATAAAAAGCTACAAAAAACGTATTTTTAGACACATTATATGGCCAAAAGGCCCATTAGATCTCAATAAGAAGTTAACGGTGGTTTAAAGTGAAAAATCTTAGCATAAATTGAATAAAGTAGAATAAAGCTACTTTGTGCACGAAAGGTCACTTGACGTGTTTTAGGTTGTGTAGTGTGTACTGAAACACAGTGGAAACGGCAGTATTGAAAACGCACCAGCCTGAGAAACAGCATCGCTGTGTGTCTGTCCTAGTGTGCCTGTGTGTGGCGGCTCTCAGGTCCGAGTCAGCTTATGAAACTGAAGGGGTCTAATTAAATGAGTAACACCCTCTATTAGTTTCGATCTTGCTCTTCACACTCACCTGAATAATACCAAGCAATTCACAGAGCTCTCATCCCCTCTGCCAAGAGCTCTCACAAACACACACTTCTCTAAAACAATACATGTAAATGTCCCCAACACCAACCCAAAAGCACATATGACATGTTAGAAAAAAAACAAAAACAAAACATACTATTAAAGGGAAAAAAGATGTATCACTGATCAGGCACATCATGAAAGGAAACACTAAGTGACTTCTTTATTCTATGGAAGTCAATGACTACCATCAACTCGTTGGATGCATCGAGGCATGACCTCCACAAGACCTCCGAGCACAAAACATTAGCAACAGGAATAGTTCACCCAAAAACGAAAATTCGCTGTCCGGCACATCCCATAGAGGCTCAATCAAAGGGAGGGCAGGGCAAAATCTTAAACACTTTGTCATGTTCCTCTAACCTTACGTGGCAACTGCAACCTAAACACACTCGACCTCCATCACGAACCTGTCTTTAACCATTCATCTGCTTTCACAGACTCAGGGCTGTTTGCACGGCACCTCCGACTATTCTCTCCTATTTGACCCAGCAGGACTCATGAGTGGGAAGTGCAATTACACAGCAGGGGAAGACTTCATAAATAGCTGAAAGATATAGAGCCAATAAGAAAAGAGGGGGGAAAAAATCCAATTTTCATTTCAGTCAGCTCCAGACTAAATTGCTGTTGCATGCTCTGTCTTTATCCGTGCCTCAGGAAACAAAGCACAACCTGGGAACCACCAGCAACAGTGCGATGGATTCAGATCCAGGGACTGGAAAACGCACAAGAAACCAGCGAGGGAAAGTGAAATGTCCCAAATCGGTGAGCCGATGCAGGCTTGTCTCTTAAAGACATGAGAAAAACTGTGTGTGTGGCGCCTTCGATTTGACGTCTGCGGCACTAACCCTGACTCCACGAGCCTCTAGTGACATTTCAAGTGTTGAGACTTCATAAACGGTGAGAGTAAAACACTGTTCATTTCTTTTGACATTCTACATCTAAAAGTGAGCTTACATTACTCATATTTTTATTCCAAGGGGAGTGATGGGAAAGGATGGAGAAGAGAGAAAGAAAAGCTGTAGAGCACAACTCAAAGGACCAGAAGTCGTATTTAAAATCAATAAATTATTAGTACGCTTTATTGATAGGATCATTATATTACTATAATAGATATTACATTCGGTTTCCAGGAGCTATTCAACAGATGTTCCCACAGTCTGCATCTCAAAGACACGGCGATTAACGAGAGGCAACATTGGACAAGCCGCACGCCGCATTAGCCTACTCGTTTAATTAGAGAGCTCTCGCTGAGCTCCAAGCAAGACACGGGCATATTGAGAAAGCAAGAGCATGAAGGAAAGGAAGGGAAGTGAAGATGTGGAAAAACACTGAAAACAGATCAACTGTTTACCGAGTTTAGACACCAGCAGGCAGGAACAAGACAGCTGCGGCACGGTTTGTTAAGAGAGTTCCAGAAAATCCAGCGTGAGACCACAGAAGCTAGAGCCACTGAGGTGTGTGAGGAAAGGGTCAGCTCATCGACTTCTGCTCTCCTCAAGCTAGAAGCCATCAGAGTTTTGCACAGTTTTTTTTTTTAAGCATTCACTTCATTTATGCAGACACTTAGAGAATAACTGGGAACATAAAAACTAAAAAAAGTGTGAGTTATTTTTGTGCACTGTAATAATGGATGACTGGTGCCATTTTAAAAAGCAATCTTCTTGAAAATCATTCCAGGCCCTCGACTTTACTTCTGTGGTGAAAAGCTGTGTAATTCGTTGCACAACTGTACATTGTGCCTTAAATGTGCATCTTGTAAGAACGTCGTCTAGGCTCAAAGACAGTTGTTAGACATGTATTTGTCTTTGCGGAAGCTTTGCATTCAAAAGCTAATAAAACGCGTCAACTCAAATTAATATTTTGGGGCAAAATACTGATTACTTATGTGGCAAGTAGCCAAATAATAAGTGTAATAACGTACATCCAGCCAGTTGTTATTGCAGAATACACACTTTTTTCCAATGAAACCTTCATTTTTTATATTTAATATGACCATTAAAAACATAATCAAATGTAGTCGTAAGTGTTGATTTTCCGAAATTAAGATTTATACATGATATGAAAGCTGAATAAATAACCTTCCCATTGATATATGATGTATAGGGCAATATTTGAAGGAGACACAATTATATGAAAATCTGGAATTGAAGGGTACAGAAAATCACCTTTAAAGTTGTCCAAATGAAGATCTTTTCAATGCATATTATTAATCAAAAATTAAGTTTTAAAATATTTACTAAATACCTTCATGGAACACGATCTTTACTTATTATCCAAAGGATTTTTGGCAAAAAAGAAAAATCAATAATTTTGACCCATACAATGTATTTTTTGCTATTGTTACAAATATACCCCAGCGACTTAAGACTGGTTTCGTGGTCCAGGGTCATATATATATATATATATATATAAAATATTATTTGTTGTTAATGTTATGAATATATATTTAATTATTTTTCGATTTCCTTTAATACTTTTAGAATCTATACTAATTAAAATTATTTAGTTTTTTGTATTTTAAAACATATATTTGTTTATATTAACATTTTAATGACAGTATACTTATTTTGAAAAAAATATTAGTAATTTTGCTCAATAAGCCGAAAATGGTACAAACTCTGCTAAAGTGATTGTTTTTAACAAGTATTAACGAAAACATTATTTAAAAAACATATCAAACATATAGTAGTCGTATCAATATGGTGGGCCTTTTACCCCATGCTCCTGCTACCTCACACTTTTATATGAAAAACAAATAGAATGATTTATTTTCACACAAAATCTGTTGCTTCTGCAATTATACATTTTTTCTTAAGGGGGGCCTTTAGCCCCATTGCACCCTAATATTAATTACCCTTTATTTTCCAAAAATAAATGTATTCTTCATTAACTAAAAGACAAATTATTATGCCTTAAAAAATGTAAATAGCCAACACAGAATATAAAAGGAAATCCGCTTTTACTAAATTGTTTTATTTTTTATTAAAAATGTAGGTGATTATAAAATATTTCTGAAAACGGTGCAAGATTTCCCAGCAATCCTCTTCCTCTGCTGGTTTTTCAGACAGTTCTGAAAAAGGTGTTCAACGTTGTTTTGGTGTTGCAATATATGACAGGAAATCAGTAAGCATTCTCTCCTCCATGACATCGTTAATGAACATAAAACAAAGCAGACAAATATTAGGTAATAGTCTATTTCAATTACACATTCCAGCTTGGATTGAGCACGTCACACTGCATTCTGGGATAGCTTTCTCCGCCAATTACCGTTTCAATGCTGATTATTTGGTTACCTTGGAAGTGAGCTTCCTTACTGAATGGACAATACGTCTGCGTTTCCCAGAAGGTTTATTGATTTATATACAAGTCTATTTATACAAAGCCTTTCAGTGCGTGTGATCGCTACAGAAGACATGCTTCAAGGATGATGGAAAGCGCTTTGCAAAGAAAAACGCTTCATGACAGACATCGATCTCTCTGCCAGATTAGAGTGGTTGAACCGGGTTGGCCTTTATTATGAACTTCCTGACTCAGAGCGGTCAGAGCTAAAGGCAGGGCTCGAGGCATCCCGAGGCGCCTCGGTTTGAATGCGCATTCGACGATATCCCAAACATTTTCTCATGAAAGGAAGCAGATGAAGCGTGTAATTTATGTGCCACTCACAGAAACAAGCGGAAATGCAATCTGTTTATTTGAGTGGGCCAACTGTGCTGGACGTAATGACATTAGCAGACCACATTAACCGTTACCGCTAAAGATTACTATAAAAAGTTGATTATGAAAATGTAGTTTTCACACACCAGCTACTAGGAAATCATACAATATGTTTTTCCCCCCATCAATCACTGTCAGGAAGAGGGACACTGGCAAATCTGGACAGATGTCATATCAGAGCTAAGGCCAGGAAGTCCCAGAAGAGCTCCGTGTATGAAGCGGAGCTCGGAGGCTAGTGCGAGTGGTTTCCTGTGTCTGGGTCAAGCTTCTTCTGAAGTGAGAGGGATATTCAGTCTCTCTCACTCTCTTGGAGGCTCAGTGGGCTTCTGTGCTAAGGCATGTAAACACAAATCCCATGCCAGGAGCGGCAGTCCTAACTACACTGAGCCTCTTTCATCAGTGCTACAATACCGCCAGCCGAACCCACAAGTCATGGGGGAAATTTACCATCGCTTCATATAGGAACCACCTCTGAAAATGCCTGAGAGACTACAGACAATATTGGACATGGACACTTCTAATCCGGAATGGGGCTCTTTCATTTATTGCTTTTAGATCGCTTCGTTTATTTCCATACCTGCAGGTCGAAGTCGGCGTATAACCCTCTTCATTATTCAGTCAGGAATTCAATGGGATTTCAAACGCTCACAGCATAGAGAAAATGGAAAGAAAACACACTTAAGTCATATATTTTATTGACGCAGACTCCACAGCAAGAGATTGTGAGAAATCCAGCTTTAAGAGGGATCCTCTTCTATGCACGAAACTCTGTGATCCTGTAAAGTTTGTGAACTCAAAGTTTTATTGAAACCTTTATCTGACAACATGGAGGAAACCAAAAACTTGCTCAAAAGCGTTTCACTCAGCACCGGAAAGAAACCAATAAAACACGTAAACAAGAACACTATTCTGCTGTTGAGAACCGGAGCGGCTAACCTCAAGTGGTGAGATGTAGCGGACAGGCTGATGGTCTGCTGCGTAGACTATTAATGAAGACTGTACAAACAGAGCTGCTATAGGCTGAGGAAGTCTTCCTACAAAAGGTAAAAGAGAGGACATTCATTCCAAAAGGCCAGAAGCAAATGCAAGTCTGTGCAAATCTCACCATCACCATGCCAAGGTATAAAGGAGGGTTGCCAGGTGGTTGTTTATTGGCTCAACTCAAAAGAAGCCAGTGTTCAAGTCTCTAGGTCTGGTTTCGATCCGTCCATTAATGTAAGTACAGATTGTCTGGAGGCTTTTATGAAGCACAGATCGATCAGCTGAATTACTGATGAATGGACAACATTAAAATTCTTTACTATTTCGGCTAAATAAAAGTAAAACACTAAAAACTAAAACCAGTTTACAATATGAAAATGCATGTTCATTTAGAAATTAGATTAATAAACTGATTTTGAAACACCAAGCACCGAACAAACTCATGCACTTTGTCTCTATATTACACATGACATGAAAACAATGCATTCTAAGAACAGTAAAACATTTCTTTCATACAGTAATCCCAGTAAATTGAAGTAAAATTACAAGAACTACTTTGCCGGTAAATTCTAAAATGCACCGTTCCACCATTCACACATCAGCTTCAAATGACCGGTAAGGTCCTCCTGGGGCCTGTACCACGATGGTGGCTGAACAAACTCAGGGTTACAGAATTAGAGTTGACAAAACCAAGCCACTCCAGTCTGGATTTGTTGGTACCGTGAAGCTGGTCATCAACTTTCTCTGTCAATTCAGGCTTGATCCTGAGTTATGTAGCACGTGCACATGAAAGTGTGACATCAGCAATGAGCAGCCAATCACATGCCTTGAAACTGTGATTCCCTTCTTGTAAGAGAGAGTCGGTGCAATTCATACCAAAGATTAAAAGATTGAATATTATGAAGAATTTAAACACATTTTAGATTAATACATTTAAAGAAAACATACAAGTAAGTTGTAAAGTTACTTAACTTGACAATATTATTTATTATTTAGTATATAATTTTTTCGCCATCTAGTATAACACTAAAACACTATATAGGTAAAACATTTAAATATCTTTACAGCTATTGATTCTA
Source organism: Enteromius treurensis (assembly GCA_032275025.1). Classification (NCBI taxonomy): domain Eukaryota; kingdom Metazoa; phylum Chordata; class Actinopteri; order Cypriniformes; family Cyprinidae; genus Enteromius; species Enteromius treurensis. The sequence continues at coordinate 122,148 of JAUCMU010000111.1, read as the reverse complement.
AAACTTGTTTATACTGCTTATTATTTATATTAATTTAAAATAAAAGCTTAATTACTATTAAATTAAGCTGGCTTGTGTAAAGGATTAAGGAGATAATAATTATATAAATACTACAAATTAATTACAAAAACAATCATATCTAAAAATCAGATGATTTTATCTTCAAACAATGTTTTACTATGCAGCGTCCTTTCATTTGGAGTAAGAGAAGCTGGGGGAGTGGCATCAGACATGCGTCACCTTGCTGGAAGCTGATTGGTCAAATTTCATTTTGAGATCTCTAACCCAGAACATAACCTGCCCCGGAGCAGATTAACTGTGTAGCGTAAGTTACTATGGCGATGAACACTGCTAAGAGCCAAACCAATTTCATGGTACCTAAAACCTAGAATTGGTGCAAACTAAACTGAAACTTAGCTGGCTAACCAGCAAAACCAGCTTCATGGTACTTGCCCCCGAGCAAAGATACAATGCTAAGAGAGACACAATGTTTAGAGGATAAATGTACTAGCCTACTATTACTATGTTATTATCATTATTTATTATTATCTTTATTGTTTTCTATATTTTAATTTAAACAACAAGTATATCTAAACTATATCAATGTGTCTTTTTAATGCAAATTCTTTATTAGAGTAACTTATTCAGTCAATAAAGGTGAATTTAGATCTGAATTTTGATTCTTACTTGTCTAATTAATTCATATCTATGTGTGTTGTAGTAGTTAAAGCAGCTGTCAATTAATCATAAAGGTGTTGCAACGTGAACTTTATCAGCATGTTTTATACTGTCAATACTGTAAATAATGTAAGTGTGTGTGATAACAAGTGATAACAAATTTTATATGAGGCTATTCTTTATACACACACACACACACACACACATATATATATATATATATATATATATGTACACACACACACACACACACACACACACACACATCCTAAACACCTTGATTAGCTGGTTCGGGTGTGTTTGATTAGGGTTCGAGCTAAACCCTGCAGGGACACAGACCTTCCAGAAACTGTAGGCCCTGACAGCTATGACATAAAATCTGTATGCAGCTTTATCAAAAGTTTTGTCTTATAAATGACCCAAAACCTGTGTGAATTTTAGAGGTAATTTAGCTTCTTACAACACAACAGAATTGCTTCACATTCAGAACATTACTTGTATTTGTACAGTATGATGCATAAATACCCATGAAATATACAGTGCTGTATAGCTAAAATGAACCTGTAGATTAGGTAAGCTCTATTTGTGCCTAAGAAAAGCGTCACACTTCCGCGACCCCAAACCCTTGAAACTCTTCATAGCCCTTTAAGATGTTACGGTCCCGCCTCCTTTTAGAACGCAATGACATCATCGATTTAAGCAACCAATGGGAGACCACGACGAACATGAGCTAGACAGAGTAGTATGTGTAGTGCTCATACGTATGTATGTGTGTATGTGTGAGTGTGTGCTTTATGAGTGCGATTGAGATTCTATAGAAAAAAAAATTATTTACACTTCAGCGTCATCGTTCATCTATCGTTTGGAGTAGGATTAACATTGATTTTACCCGTCTGGATTTTAAAGACGTTTTTGAGGAAGAAGGAGAATGCCACTGTCGCTGATCAATTCAACACAGTACAGGAATAAAATTGTTATATTTTACTAAGTTGCCTTCATCAGAGTAATGGATGTTCAGACCAATTTGTGAGACTCTTCTTATATTAACTTTAAACAGATCTGTTTGTTTTAACGGAGATCTGCTGTTGTTTTGGCACTGGGAACTCATGGTCGTTGTTTATTTGTGTTTCAGCAAGAGTTTGTTTGCATGGAGCTGAACGTCTTTGAATAGACTCATTGACTGTTCTTAGAAAGAGCTGATCAATCCAGAGATTATGCATCAGAAATAAACTTGTAATCTGAAGAAGTGATCTTAAACAGAGCTAAGAACAATCAAGGAAAGACAGAATGTTGAAGACTCTTACTAAAAAACTTAGAAGACACTCTTTAAATGAGATTCATCCTTTTCAGCTGAAGGTAAGTCAGCATATAACTGTATCACATAAAACATGCATGTATTAAAAAAGACAATCTATGTAAGTTGGCTGTATGGAAAGGAAAGGAAAGATGCATTAAATATGCAAATATGTAGAACTAAAAAAGTGCATTTCCAAACAAGTAGAAAAGAAAAACTGGTCATACTTTGATGCGCTGTTAATTTTACACGAAAAAGTACTGAATCAAGTACAATGATGAACTGATTGTAATCACATGTTATTCTTATGTTTGCCATAATTCATAGTATTTTACAGTGTGTAACAATATCTGTATTGTAATGTGAAAGTGTTACCATGAAGCACTTTGTCTTGTGACTGCCGTATTGTATCGTAGCTTTCTATTTACCACGTCCATGTCTCCTTGTACAACAATATGTTTGTTTAAGCTCAAGCTGGATTTGTTACATGGAATAGTTTTAAAACCTCCCCAATCATTTACACTCCTGTGCATATTTGTTCAAGTGATCACACACACACTTACACTTGAAACTGGAATTGCCAATCAACATTAAAAGATGTCCTCAGATACTATCCAAAAAATATATGTGAAATGAAAAACCAAAGGAATAAACTAAAGAAACAGTTGACCTGAGTTAAAAGTTTCAGCAGGAGAAAGCATGATGGCATCTGGCTTACGCCATCTTTAAGGACCGTCTTAAAGTAATTCAACACCTTTCTGGAATCCATAAATACTTCAAATACTGGACCTAATGCTGGTTCTCTGTTAATACCACAATGTTATAAAGTCATAAATTTCCCATGAATGCATCATGTAAACCTTTCATAGAGACATTTGTCAGTATTCTTCTTGTTTGAGCCCATTGTGTGTTGTCCCACGAAGATATAGCCTAAAGCTTGTGTGAACTTAAGCTCATACAAGTCCACCTTTGGGTCCATTCCATGGATCACTGCATTGGGTAGTTTTCACACTTTCCTATCGCACTTTTAGTTGATCTGCTTGTTCCAGTTTCATTATTTGTCATGAGAGGTTTGACCTACAGACATGTGGTAGATGAGTTGTCATCTGTTCAAAGGGAGGTTATGTGGCTGTAGCAGGATGGACATTTATTTTAAAACTGATGATGAATGAAATTGGAGAGGCCGGTATAAAGGTGGGTCTATTTAGGAAATGTGGGAATATTTAATGTTGTAGGCATGTTGTTATAATTACTCTCTTTGAAAGTGATCCCAGTTTAAATTTTTGTGTAAGCTATACCTTTAACATAAATTCTGGTGTTATTGTGCAAGATTCATTGGTCCAGGTTATTCCAGACACAACAAATTATGTGTTCTCTCTTTGAAAGGACTTCCCTTTTGGCTGGTGTCATATAGGCCACATGGGCTTGCTACTGAGAAATAGCTGTTTAAGTGTAGTTTTAGTAGTAGAGAGTAGACATAAAGTTCTCACCTCATTTTTCAAGTTCTATCGTTTATTATGAAACATTTGTCACATGACAAATGATGCAGCGTCTTTTTCAAATAGCTCCATTTTCACAGTCCATACTACAAAATGGGAGTTTTTGTCTTCAAAAACCTTAGTACAATAATGCTAGTTAGCTTCAGTTGAGATAATAACAAAACCTTTTTTTTCTTTTTTTTTTTAAGATCTCAACATGGAAGATGGGAAGACATTGTAAATACTCAGTGCAAAGTCTGTTATTCCTGTATCAATGGACACATGTCCTGATCTCAGCTTGACCCTGTGGCTTACACTAATAAATACAATTATGGTGGTTGGAGTGTGGCCTTCTGCCAGAAACGTCTTTGGCACTGCTGGATTGCTGACGAAAGCTGTTCGTGTATAAGTGACTGTATATGTCATGTTTGAATAGCTATCTAGTAGACCACTGATAAGCTTTGGAAGAAATTTGAGGATCTTCATGGAAGTGTTCCCTGGATATAAACCACATGAATAATTATAAGCAAAGGCCTTTTCACTAAAATGTATGTTATGATTTCAGTATTTAAGCATTGTGTTGCAACTTTTGACCCGCACACAACTCAGCTGTCTACAATAGTGCTTTAGCATGCCAGTCAATGATATGGAGAAGCTTTATTAAATGAAAAATACAGGGTTAGAATTCACATAAATTAGAGCAAATTACCAATGAACCAACACTGTACAAGGAGGATATAAACAGATCTATACTAACCCAGAAGCTAGAGTTGCCCAGAAGTCTCCTTCATGCATGAACAGACGCACACAGAGCTGCAGTCATGGCCCCCAAGGGGTGGTGTATTTGTTTTGAGTCTTGAAAACACTGTTTATTGTGTGTCTTCCTGTGTTTGAGTGTGTCCTGTGTCACAGCCTTTCACTTGATCCTCTTCTGATTGGTTTGTTCTTGTTCACTTGTGTAAAAATTGGAAAACGCAGCTGTGAGTGTGGCTATTTTACTTTTCCTCGTGCGATATATATTGTTTTTTAATTTGACCACAAAGGATTCGGCCTAAGTACTCCCATGTTTAGCAGACCGCTTCACGTTACAAATGCCTGTACATAAGTCTCGCAAGACTCTGTTGGAAAGTACAGGACTTTATCAGATTAATTTTGTCATTTATTTGCAATCTACAACGCGTTAGATTGCCGACCTATATAAATTTGGCATGTTTAGACACAAGCCAAAAACGTAGTTGTGCGGGCTTAATGTAAGTTGTCATGAAATTTAAGGACAATTGGCTGAATTCTCATGCTCATCCAGATTCTACTGCCAAACCTCAAACAGTTTGTCAAAGGTTTGCGTTTCTATAATCCAGTAGGGGAAAGACTGGTAATTCTATCCCAAAGTCATTTGAATGTTGGCCAAGCACTTATTCTAGCAGCCAGACTAAAGAAAGTTGGATGCTTTTAATGGTTTCAGCAAGCAAAAAAAAAAAAAAATTTTTTTTTAACTATTTGGCAATACAAAGTAAATGTGACGTTATGAATTTGTACCACATTTATGCTGTAATAGCATTTTTAGCTTCCTGCTCGAGTATTTCCACTTACTCAGTATGTAGTATGGTTCGGCAAAGGCAGACATGCGAATGTACTTTGGCTTCTTGTGCTGCAGTAAATTTTATGGGCCTTTGACATAATTGGCAGCTTATGTCTGCTATTTAAGCATGCATGTCATTGTAATAAAAAAAAAACATGATGGTATTTTCATCAAGCAGTTGTATTATTGCCTCATTGATTCCTGCCGGTAGTTTTTTTTTTTAATTGCAGCAAAACTTATTTCAACATCGATAGTTCTGCTCTTGCAATGAGTGAAAATGTGAAACATGCACGTTTGTGACTGGTAATGATTAGGCACAATGTTAGCATTGTTAGGTCACATCTGCTGGACATTGTTAGCAAGTTGGTCGGAATTCAGCTGTGGTTGGTAATAAATATTATCAGGGAATGCTGAGACTTGTGAAACCTCAAGTGTTATAGTTGAAAGCACATGAAACATACATTTAAAAAAGCTCTTTGTTACTATAGTTTTTAAACTCTTTGTTTTTACAGTCGAAAATTAAGCATTGTGTAAAAATGTGTTAAAGTGGTCACTCAAAATGAAAATTCTGTTGTCATATTCTCACCCTCATGTCATTAAAATGAAAGTTTCTGTGGAGTACAGTATATAATATATGAAATGTCAGTTTGTCCGTACTTCGAAAATCAGTGGGCACCAATATTGTTTGGCTGCTAGTATTTTTCTTAATATTTCTGCAGCTTTGGATTGACTGAACGAAATATCATCTTTAAAATCTGAAGCGATTCATTTCTGATTTTGAACGCGGAATTGCGCGCAGTTTAAAAACAGCTGATTGAGATTTACCGCTAATCAAAGAGTCGGCTTTACTGACAAATGCGCATGAATTAATCGACGATTAAATCGCCCAGCCCTAATGCATATTGTATATTGCCCACAATCTTTTGCACAGTTAGTTTTTGATAGTGTGCTTTAACTTTTTAAGAGGAATAGTCAAAGTTACCTTCATGTGCTTAAAATGAAATCTATTTGATTTTGTTTTGCTTTTTTGAGACTCTCTGGTATTTCTGCATATGAGTGTTTAATTTTAAACAGTATGGAAGGAGCGAGGTAGAGTGTTAAAGTGGTTGCACTTAATTATTTGCTGTCTGTGGAACATAAATGATCTATATCAGATGTGCACGTAAACACACAGATTGGCCATGGTTACAGGACCAATCACCATCCTACAGGGTTTTGCAGATGGCGTAGCTAGAACTCATGGCTGTCACACACATGTTGACGCCCAGCATGCAACTCTCACCTACCGCCCACTACACAGCATACTGCTTTGACATCACAGACATCATTGAAACCCTCAGAGGGTCTCTTTGAGGACTCTGAAGGAAAACGGGCCAAGACCATTAATTTAGCTCTCAACAATACCAGGTTTTTATGGTTTTAACATTTTTGGTGCTTGGTGAGAGAATTGGGCCCTGTTTCAAACCTTGTGAAGAGGCCGTAGGGTGTCCCATTTATAATTTGATTATTCGGAAAGGTGATTAGAAACACCATCTTTTATGCTGCACTGATTTTTGGTTCTGATGCATGCACATATGCGGGCATAATGGTGGACTACCGGGCAACAGTGGTAATTTAGAGCAAGTTCTGGTCTATATGGGTTGTGAATTTCTGGTCTGCTGCTGATTACAATACAAAATACCTTGTTGATGAAGATAAATAAAAAAAATGTGTTTACAGCAATGCACTTGGAACATAGGCAGTGGGAACCTAGCAGGCTAATACGTGGGGTATTTATAATCCGAAATGTGACACCAGTTGATTCTTTGGTTAAGACAGTTGAGCTATAAAGTTAATTTAGTTGGTTTGAAGCAATTTCTGGTTGTGCGTTAAAAGTTTTGTCACATCACTTCCAGATGTCCTTGTCAGGATATTAATGAACAGTTAACACTCCTTGGTGCTAATACAAATAGATAATCCCACCACAAATTCACTTTATTGCTTTGGCAAGTATTACTGTGTGGTGCTGTTCCAACCCGATCTCATGGTTAAACATACCTCTTTTACATAACTGTTTTTAAATGGCGATTTCATATCAATTTGTATATTAGAGTTTTAAAGCATGAATGCCCAACCCAAACCTCAAACCAAAACACAACTGTGACTGGGGCATATGCAGATCATATGAAAATGTACAAATGACATTGTTAGAATTCTTAGGGTTTAGCCACCAATTTTCTAAAACTGCCATTATATGATTGTGTCATCTGGTTTGTTTCAATAGAGCCACAGTACCACATTTTTGGCCAACAAATAGTTTTCTCTGCATTTTAAGCTGCGATACGTGAAAGTATTTTATTAAATTTACACACTTCACCTTTAGCAGCTGTAATAAAGGTCAACATCACGGGCCACTGCAAAATCAGGACCTATTGACGTGTTCAGAACACATGATGGCCTGTTTTACTTAACTGCACTGGTGTGTGCATAGGACAAGCCTAGGTGCCCTTTTAATGACATTAAGACTGTCATGTCATTGACCTTTGAGCATTATCACACTAACAGCTCATTTGTGCGCCAACAACTTTCTGAGCTGATATCAAATTCACACACCCTCTCCAAAGCTTGTAATCCACGACCGTCTCATCACTGACCCTAATCTAGCCCACACATTTAAATGAGAATAGCCAATGCTAAGACAGAAGGCCATGAGAGCAGTGGCACCTCCCTGCCTCTCTCATTCCCAGACTGCTTTGCAGGATAGTACTGTAGACCTTGAGGCTACAAGCCAGCTGATTATGTTACGTATACAAACACATTGACAGCCCTACAATTTATGAGCTTAAACAGGGCTGGAGGATAGTAAACCATAAACTATGCAAACAGCATTGCCTGCAAGAGCAGTGCATTGTGGTTAGCATCGGGCCCTCATGCAAATTCTGTTTTGTTGCATGTTAATGCTAGCGGGTTGTGCTGGTTTATGCAGTAGGAGATCATTATTAAACCAGATAACCTGCCTGTCCAGGATTCCATGTCAGTGTCATTGTTCTGTGTTCAGATGCACACCTTTAATATTTTCTCAGAAGGCATTTTTGTAAAAGTTGCTTAAACTTGAAACGGCCAACTGTGTGATTCACACCTACATGATACAGCTCCCCTGCAGAAAGGCATGCTTATATGTTAATAAACGGTCCTGTCTATGTTGGTTTAATTTAACATACTTATGTTTCAACTTATATATTTGAAAATTACTGCTACAAATGAGTGCTTACTAACCTCATGTCACCCAGAACGAAAATGTGGCCCTGCACTGTAGTGCTCTTATCATATAAAGTTACAAAGAAAATCATTCAAGCACAGCCACATTCTTCTGCCACATTCACCTGCCCTACTAAATTTGGATGTCAGTTATTCAGATAAATAACCAGTCCCTGTATGAATGTGCTACCCATTGAGGCAAAGTCCAAAGTATTTTATTTTCAACTTTATTTAATTAAGCTTTAGTACTTAATCTCACATTTTAATACTAAACAATTATTTGAGAAATACAGGCTGTACCTTAATTTCGGTCCAAAACCTTTGTGAATAGCTTTTGATGGGTAATTTGACCTTGATGCTGATAATTTTGACAATAGCTCTATTAACATATCTTCACTTAAACACATGCATCCCATAATCCCCTGTGAAGATGTTGTCATCCCATCTGGGGGCGGTTCCCTGGGAAACACGCCTCATGCAGTGCTGCAGTATTTAGTTCAGTCACTCCGCTGTGTGTATGCATGCGTGTTTTTGTGTATGGTTCCATTACTAGCCAAAACAATATCTCCGTTCTCTTTTATACCTTAAAAGACATGTCTTTCTTACTCAGACTGAGTACACACAGCCTGTTTTTTTGTGCACTACTGGAACTGCTTTTTCCTTTTTGAGCAGGCAAGTTGACTCCAGTGTGTATCAGTGTTTTCTCTCTCTTGACACTGAAGCAAGTTGAAACAAGGCTGCATGTATAAGAACGCTCCCAGGATCTATTGATTTGGCTGTCACCATTAAGCCAAGGTCACTTGCTAGCATCTTGAAGCGCTGGTATTGTGTCATCCTCTGCTTCTCATAGAGAGCCTCAACAAGGAGGCCAGTGTGTATGTTTGAGGCTGTGCTTTTTAGTTCCTAGTTATATTTGCTTTATTGGAATTGTAATTCTGCTTACGTAACATTTGGTCATTATCACAAGGTAAACTCCTTCAGAGTGATGCAAGATTACAGTGTCAAGGTTGATTTTTCAATATTGACAGACTAACTTTATACCCCAAAAGTCTATTTGTTTATAATTACATTAAGAAACAGGTTTTCTGGTGTTGTTTAAGAGCTTTTCTTGCTTTTTTGTTTCACTGATTGCTCTTTTATTGTGGCAATACAACCTTGCATATGGAGGAAGAATCTGCAAGGACACGGAGATATAATATCAATATATGTGTCAGGATACAATAATATTACTCGTCTTAAACATATTATTCAGAACTTTGATCTCTGCACAATTGTTTTTCATTCTTTTTCCTCTCAAGAAAACCTCTACCTTCTTCGCAGATTGAGCCTTTTAAATAGTTTTAGTTTTGACAGTAAACAATTGAGCTTTTATCATAGCATGAAAGCTTTTGCAGTTTTCTATACTATACAGGTGACGCAAGTAGACTTGCAATGTTTCCTAACCAGTTTCTTTTTTTCTTTTTAATAGAAATAATTGTTATACCGTGAGTAAGCTATTTTTTCCTTTTCACAGACTTGCTGTGATAATGGTGGTCAGTTACAGATTTCCAATGAAAATTGCTGGGGTTTCACATACTTCCTAATTAGTGTTACCTTATGGGACTGCTCTTTAACACATCTGAGCAGTTGTTGTTAGTTATGTATGAGTTTCCTGAAATAACTCGCTAACTAATCAATTTTGAAAATACAGTTTCTCCTGCAGATGAATATTGTTGTTCCATCTCCTCTCTCGGTGTGTAATACTCGTAATTCGATTCCGTACAAACAGAATTTTCAGGCATGATATTTATACAACCAAACTCATTCCAGGAAAGTTCTGGTTGCCAAACCAAACTAAACAGCTATTTTTTTTTTCTGAGTGGGATTGACTTGTGTATTTTGTACGCACATGGAACAATAACGTCATTCCCTTGAATTTATCTGTGTGGTTATCACTCCTAATACTTGTGCAATGCTGTGTAATGGGCTGTAGTTTCTAAGTACATGATACTAAATAAAAGCCCCAATACAACTACTTACAACTGAAGACAGTCTGGCAGGGGTTTTGGTGGTGAGGAATGGTTATTTGTGGTGACTTTGAGATTCGAGACTGGAGTCTGGATTTCACTGAGTGGAAATGGCTCTTCTGGGGGCCTCGAGCTGCCATGAGATCCTAGTGCATGTGAGAAAGAGTGACACATTTGAGTCATTCAGTTTCTCTCACTGTTTGCTTAGTGAAAGGCGAAAGAGATGAGAGGAGAAGTGGGGTGTGTGTGTGTACTTGAGAACAGATGGCAGCTGGTTAGCTGGGCTTGGACAAGGTAATTACCGTGCACTGTGTTACTTAACTCTTTACTGGTGCAATCTGTTGGGTTTTCTTTGTCAGTTCTCTCATTTGCGATTAGACTTTTAATCAGTTTCGTTCTTAAAATAATCTTGTCTAAATTAATTTGCAGTGGGAAACAGCTAAGCTGTTATAGCCATTGTTGTTGTGGTATTGGGTGTGCCTCTTGTTTTTACTTCTCATAACCTCATGCTCCGTTTCATCTTTTCACAATTTTTGATCTTCACTCAAACTTTACTGAGCATGTCTTTACAAATTTATCGCACATTCTAATCTGATCACGCTTTCTCTCATCTCAGTTGAGGTGTAGATCTGTGAATGGTTAGGGCTGATTTTTTAAGGCAAGCATTATTAAAAATATTGTGCATACTGTGATTTATCACAGTAAGTGCCATGTGTGGCATGATTCATGCAGATTGAGTTGAGCTTATCGGTCTTCAGGTTTTTAGCAGCTAAAATGACAATGGGCCAAAAAACACAAAGTGAAAAGATCTGGGCTACTCTGAACATGCTAGCAACCAAAGCATAAAAACACTTAATACCTTAGCAACCACATAGCATTGCTCTGGCAACCACCCACTTCACCCTTGCATATTGAAGGCAAATCCTGCATAGGTAATCATCAAACAACATTTTCTATTAAAATTGCAACAAGTTTCTGAGTATAACCCCTAAGTTTGTGTATGTTTGTCTCACCATTTATAATAATATAAGGTTTTCCAAGAGGTTGCCGAAGTGTTAGTCACTGGTCTTGTCGTGATGGCAAATAATAAGCAATACTTTTATGCTACCAAACTTGAATGCAGATGCATACAATGCTTGTGTGGGATGTGACAGTATAGGAATTCTTGTTTGTATCATGGTGATTCATGGTTTTCTGACCTTTGCCTTGCTTTTAAAACAGATTTCCTACCATGGCAGTGAGGAAGGGGGGGAGAGTGAAGACTCAGAAGGTGAAAACCAAGAACTAGCACAGATTGACAGAGGTATGTGCATTTTACCACATGTCAATTTTACTTATGTTATTGTCATATTTCTGAAAGCAAAGTTTTGAAACCTGACAGTAAGTGTTGTCATCATTAAAACGATACTTTACCCCAATTTATTTTTCATTATTTACTCACCCTCATCCTGGTCCAGATGTATATGACTTTTAGTAATTGGATCCCAAACTTGGCTTTTAGAAAAATAATTCACCTCTGTGAGTCCATAAAATGCAAGTTGTCCCTGCAAAATGAGCATGACAGTTATCCAGGTGATCACTTCACAGTTGATCTGAAGTGAAACGATAGGTGTGTGTATGTGTAAGAAAAATACTAAGGGTATAAGAGTATGAATTTTCATTTTGGGGTGGACTATCTTGGCAATATGCATAATAGGGCCGGGCGATATATATCAAACGATATATTATGCACATCTCATCAGTAAAGCCGGTTCTTTGATTAGCGGGAAAACTCTGTCAGCTGTTTTTAAAAGGAACGCCAGCTTATGCACAGCCGCAGATCACTGACAAGCTACGCCATTGAATCACCCGCGAAACTCAACGCGTAGCTTGTCGGTGATCTACGGCTCTGTTCATAAGCTGGCGCTGCATTTAAAAACAGCTGATCGCTAATCAAAGAACAGGCTTTACTGACGAGATGCGCATAATATATCGTATAATATACAGACTGCAGCAGAAGATCAATGCAATCATTAGCATCAACATTTTCCTGAATGAAACAAAATGAAAACTCTTAATACAATGGAACTAATGCTATAGTGTATATATAAACTAAAAAAAAAAAAACTAAAAATGAATAGCTAAAAGATGAAGTGGACATACATGGAATCAGCATTAGAAGAAAAGTAATGGTTAAAGTAGAGCCTTATTATGATGAATAATCAACAGATTACATGAGTATCAAAATATTTGATCCCGATAGTCAGTCACATACATACTGTACACTTTGATCTTGTAGTTTAAAAAGCCAAGGACATACATTTTATAGAAAGGCTGCTTGTACATTTGAATCATACTTTGCTTGTACCTGCTGTGCTTTCTGCCAGATAAGAGCAATGAATTAGGTGTGTTTGGTGATATTAATTCAACGGAACAGTGACTAAATATGGCATCTACCAAAGAAGTAAAGGCAGTGAAGCTTAGTTGATATACCACATGATAGCCTCACAGCAACTAGCCTCTAGCAATTTCATGTTTACATTAAACAAAACATTAAATGACACACAAACACAAGATGCATTATGGGATTGTCCCTGTATTTTAAGTTTGTATTTAGCTAAATGACATCCTTCTGTTATATTACACCCCTTGCAGAGCGCCGGAGAAACTGCGCCTTGACTCCTTTAGCTACTAGCCAGCAGCACAATCAGGGCATTCTTTCTCCCGCCCACTTACGCCGTCTCCGTTTACTCCTGGACCCAATCTTGGACCATCATAGTTCTGAAGAGGAACTGGAGCGCATCGCAGGAGCCACTGGGGCTGAGGGGAGTCGAAAGTGGCATAGACATGGAGACATGAGCAGCGCCTCTAGTGACGAGGAGGTGAAGGACCTGTGTGGGCCTAATGAATCGTCAGCTGGACCTCGCTTGAGCGCCACATCTCCTAGCCCTGTTCTCTTCAGCTCTTCTCCTCCTCGAGCTCTCAAGCCTTCCCACATCCCAGCCCGCCTTCCTGTCCGGCCCATCATTCTCAGCCACTTTGAACAACCTTCCATGCCTTACTGGCGACACCGGTCTGCTTACACAGGGGAACCAGGTCGCCCAAGCTTGGACCTGGAGAAAATGCAGCAGGTTAGAGACACCAATTTCCTATAAAGTTCTTACCAACAAGAGACTTTGTGATTTTGCATGCGATGACATCAATGTCTTTTGTTGGTCCATGAGCATCATGTTCTATAACAGTAGCAGTCTTAATCCTGTATGCTGAACCCTCTCTTAAAATGAGGAAAGTACAATGGTTAATAAGAATGTGGATGCAATACTTCCTAAAATTAGCTGCAAAAATTGTCCTAATAGGATAAAGGCAATAGATACTCTCATATTTCAGCAATAAGGCTCAAGAAATGGATGTGTGAAAAGGGAAATGGTTGGAAGAGGATAGAGCATGGGGGTTGGAAGGAGGACAAATTCACTCAACAGAGCCACAGCATACTTTCCATGTACAAATGGATGAACTGGGGACAAAGACAAAAAAGATTGTGCCATACCAGTTTGCAAATCAGATTTGGATATTACCAAAACACATTATTGCTTTGAGTCAAAAATTACACGGATCAGTTTAAAGGGATATTTCACCTAAATGTATTAGACTTACTTTCTTTTTTGCAACACAAACTGAGACTTCTATTAAAACAATTCAAGCCTGTATAATGCAAAAAAAAAAAAAATGAATGCAAATCCCCCCAAAAAATAGAGGGAAACTTTCAAGGTTAATGCTTCAAAAACCATTAAAATGAATGATGGAAAGTGATAAGTGCGTGTGAGAAAAATACTCATACTGACATAAACATTAGCACACTGTGAAGCGTGATGCAAGCATGTTGTGCGAATCGCACAATTATATTTTTAGATCACGTTTCGCAACTTGTTGATGGTTACGTCAAACATAAAAACATTTGAGGTATTTATGGTTTTCACACAGACAAAAAAATATGTATAAAATGGTAGAGACTTAAGTTGAACTAAAATATTATTGCATTGTGTAAACATTTTGCAGAAGTTTAGATTTTAAATTATGAAAGAATAAGTATATTTCTCTTAAGGCGAAACTCTGTGGATACTTTTAGTTTTTTCAAAAGTATGGAAAACTCCGGTTACTAGGAAACCCTGTATGACTTTCTACATGGAACCATCAAAAAGACCTTAGGGCCAGTCACTGTGAAAATGTCTTAGAAAAAAAAGAGTTCTTCTTAAACACTTTAATACTAAATATCATCTTAGGTTATAATTCAGCTGTTTAAAACCAACAGTTCTTCTTAACTCTGTGGCTAAGTTTAAAAACAATGCTGAACAAATGCACACAATGATACTTACTCAGACACTTCCATGTGCTCCAGGGCTTTGTGCCTGCCACCTCCAGAGAGAAAGAGAGGATGACAGATGTCAGCCCCCCTCCCTCACTTTAAGCAAAAGCCCAACAGTGAATCTGTGAGTGAATGAAAGAGCAAAGTAGGCCAAGTAAACTTAGTAGTTTTGTCTTCAGGTGTTCAAATATTCAGGCCAGATTGTGCAGAGTAGAGAAAAAGATATGTGTAGACGTAGAACAGAGAGAGAGGAGCCGAATGAAGATGACTGGGAGGACCATATGACTCTCAAAGTGCACTGTGTGTGTGTGTGCTTGGTCAAGTGGAATGAGAGGTGTTGATGGAAAAACAATGTGGGAGTTTGCTAAAAGACCATTTTGCTTAAATTCTTAAAAAGCGAATCCATTTTTTACCACAATATAGTAAGTCTTATCGGCATCATTGACTGAATTTGTAAACCACGCTCAGCCTCACTCCTCTACGTATCACATGTTTAATTATATATGACAGCTGTTATGTTAATGTGTCGTGCTACATTTGGCCAAGTTTTTCATTATTAATCCTTACTAACTAATCCATTCCTGCACGTATGCAGTTACTTATATCTCAAATGCAGGGGTCCAACTATTGTTTGAGTAAAATGAATGGTTTGTCCGACAGATGTCTAAATGCTGCCCTCCGTGGTTGAGTGAGCTTGACAAACATGATCTCCTTTTTTGGGAACTTTGAAATGAGGCCGAGCTCATTTCAAACTCCACTTGGGCTTTAACCATGGCTGCCTTCCAGTCACGCAGATCTGGACAAATTTGACAATTCCTGGGTTGTTTTTTTTTTTTACAGGGATTTTCCCTTGGAGAACAAAGACACTGCTTGAAATGTGCATTAATCTTCCTCCAAAATTTATTTTTACCAGTATATAAAAGATTTAAAAACAGCTGGTTGTTTTTACTGGAGTAAAAAAACCATTAAAGCAAAGTTTGTAATACTGTATGATTTTTATTTATTTTTTTTATCTGTAAAGAAAATCATTTTTGGGTTGTCATTGTTGTGTATAACGTTCTTTGCTTTGTAGAAAAGGGAAACAATGCTTTAATTGCAGTTTTTTAGTCATAAATGTTTTGTATGAGGATCACTGATTGTTTTTAGTGTAATGAACAGCTTAGATTCCTAAGTCCTAAGTGCACTGTTTTTAAAATGAACTAAAATGAAACCGAGTTAACCTCTGATCTTAAGTCACCAGGTTTCAATTTAGCACTGACATTAGAGTTCTGGGTAAGGAAAGCAAACAGATTTCCATGGTTGTCCTGAGGGGTTGGTCCACAGGATGTTTTGCTATGTTACATAAAAGAGTCATTAGTTTTGGTAGCCATAGTGGCCCAGAGCTTCCAATGCTCCCCCAGAACAGCTCAAGGGCAAAAAAGCAGTAAATGTTTATTTAGTAAATGTTAACCACAATTTCTACTTTCTGCTTTTTGTTTCAGAAAATGCTTCTAAAAAAGAGCTGTGGAGGGAAAACAAGGACTATCAAGATTCGGGTGAGTCTGTCAAAAACTAAATCACATTGTATAAATGTCACTGCATTAGGTAAAGAATCTGTTATACATAATAATAGCATAAGCACATTTTTATTAGTATTTTTTAAATGAGAGTGGTTAGATTGCTTTATAAAACACTGACATGTGAGCATGCCTTGTTTCGGTGGTGCACTGGAGCATGGCCAGAGTGCACCCGCTGACCCTCATAGTCATGGCTGTGGACCCCGGGTGTTTTTGTTTGGCACTCGTCACACTGGTCCAGAAGGCCCAAGCTCAATGATGCCAGTGTGTGACGTCATTATGAGCTGGGCACCTTTTGGATGGCAGAACAGTGACTCCTGCTTGCCTCCTCCTGCCATGCATGGCACAGGAACTGGAACACTCTTGGGCAACCCTGGCTGCAGACCAGGCTGCTAAAGTCAGAGAAATGAATTAGAAACACAATCTATGTCACCTCTTATGGGGCCCCTGACAAAAAAGAAAGTGGTAATACTATTGTATTCTTTGAGAAGGTAATGTTTAAATACAAAAGTATTCTCATGTTCTTTTCTTTTCTTCAATTCTTTTAGCTTTCTGAAATGCAGATTTACTTCATATACAATGTTCTATATTCATAATAATTGTTGTATAATTGTCTTTCTTTCTACTGAACATCAAAAATTCTCCATTTTATCTGTAGGAGATTGGATGACCGTTAATATTAGATTAATGGAAGGAGGTGAGGAGAGGAGCTAGGGATGTAAAGAGAGAGGGTGAAAGAAGTGTGTGTGTGTTAGGATGAAGTCATTTTCCATTTATAGACTGCCGGCTGTTGCAGGATCTACAGTCATAGAGAGAAAGATGTTCATCGCTTCACTCCTCCGCTTTATTATTGTTTTCAACTTTTTTTCACTCTTCCCACTCTCTTTTCCTTTGCCTTTTGTCCTTCATTGTGGACTCTATATTGCCATATTATGTACTGTATATCTATTGATCAGACACGCTCAAGAAATCCTCCTTGGGTGGCCACATCTTCTGTTCCATTCAGGCTCTCTGTTTGTTTTCCTTCACAACCACTTTCGCACAAAGCTTATTGTACAAATTATTATTTTTAATTTTAATTTCATTATAATTTTAGAAGCTTTTAGCAATGGTCAGTGGATGATTTGAGAATTCAAAAAAACATGAGCCATTTGTATGGGTATATCAAAATACTTTTGCTGGGATGGAGTCCAGCACTCCCTGTGACCCTATGTAGAATTATAAGTTATAAAAATAGATGGATTACTATTAGCATAGTAGTTATATATAGTCATATAATAATGTGCTTTTCTGCACCACAATAACGCATCATTTTTCAGTAAATATGAAAATAAAAGGTGCACCTATGTACCTAAGAAATTGCTATGAAAAAACAAAAACAGGCTTTATCGCAGATCATTTCATGTATATTTTGATTTGAAAAAATACTTGAAATGTATTTTATGGGTTTTTTGCTCTGTCATTTTTTTTATCCATTGATCTTTTCAACCAGTTGGTAGACACGATTTCCTCTCACATAATATAACATAAAAGATACACAAGTCAGCTCCATTTAGTTGTATTAATTAGTTTTTAAAATTACTTATCTGTGTCAATGTCACAAAGTTTATCGGTTATATATATATAAAAAAATTCTGTATATAAACATTATTGAAGTTGTAAATTAAACATTGAAGAAAATACTATTTCAATCTTCAATTCTGCTTGTATTAATTAACTTTGTAAATCTACTAGTGACTTTTGATAAACATTTTGTCTTTCTTTCCTGTGTATAAACAACTGCACACAGATGTCATTGAATTGCGAAGTTGGTGACATTACCCAACTCTTCTCACCTGACTGAGAATAAATTGGCAAAATCATTTATTACGGAATTGATACACCTAAATCCTAACACCTAAAGTCATCGTTTTTTGTTTTAATATCTTATTGATATTAATATTAATTTTATTTTAATTATTATTTTTTTGTTTATTTAAGTATGTTGTTCTAATATACAAAAGTAACTCTATAATAATCAGTGTTGGTCTAGCTACTTGAAAAATCTAGTGAGCTAAGCTTGCAGTTACTCTACATTAAATGAAACTCCCCTACACTGAATGTGTATGCAACTGTTTGCATCGCTATGCTCAATTTAGACCAACTTCCAAAAAAACATGAAGTAGTCACCGTCATACCAAAGTACTTCTGTTGGCTACACAGGTCTGTCTATGGTGGTAGTGTCACTTAAAGGATCAGTGACCCTTAGCAGTTGTATTTCCGATTTGAGCTTGAGCTTCAGAGATGTTTAGGAAAATGTAGCTTGTGTGGAAGCTGTAGGCCTACTACTTGATCAACAAACAAAAGCTTTGTTACTGAAAAAAAGAAGAAGCAATTTGATTCAGAAAACAGTGACGCTACCACCACGATATTAAGAAATGTAGTTAAAGGGGTCACACAAAAGCAATTTTCCACAAGCTAATCTGATTCTTTAGGATCTTAATGGAAAGTTTGTAATAGAGATCGCTTTAAAATTTCTTAAGGATAGTGTAAAAACGCTCATTTTGCCCTGTCAAAAACAGCTCTTTCGAAATCACTCTGTTCTGTGTACTTCCCCTTTAAATCTTCACGAGTTGTGTACACACACTCCCAACACACATTTCTGTCCAAACAGCTTGAAAAAGTGCATGTACCACCGTATGACCCCTTTAAACTAATAGCGCTACTACATAACACTGATAATAATGATTCTCTTCCACTCTCTCTGCTTTCCGCCCTTTCCCAGACTGCACATGCAGTGGTTGGGCCCCTCATTTTAACTCAGATCCCCTGTCTCTCTGCTGGCCATGCTCCAGGTGAGCTCTAGAGATGAAGAGGGAAGCAGCTATCTGGGGGCCAGTTAGGAAAAAGGAAAAATCATCATGGGGGTTTGAGGTCTGGGACATGACCAGAGAGTATGAGGGCTCAGAAACAAGAAAGCAATGAACCAGAGAAGGAGAGAGAAAAAAAGCCATTGGTGGATGAAGCCAGAGAAGACAAACAGTCTCATTGCCTGGATGGGTTTTGGTCCAAACTTGTTGACAAGACAGATGTTAGAGGTTGAGGGGTTAACGCTTTCCCATGTATAAGGGGTATAGTGTGTTAATGTTTTAAAAACATAATGTGGTTTTGAAATGTACTTGGAAAGTCTGACCTATTTTCATTCATTAGTTCATTATAATTAGTGTTCTTACAGTTCCAAAAGGTTATTGTTTGCCAAGGCACCCAGCCCTATTTAAACTGCAAAATAAAGAACTGTATTTGATAGTTTGTCATTTACTGTTAGGAATGCATGGATGAAACCAGTTTAAAATGATTAAACATAGAGCATTGCTTCCTGAAGAGGGATTCATGGAAAACAGCTGCCCATAGAAAGTAAATGGAATTATGTAGCACTGCAATGAAACCCTGAGGCCTCCTCTTTTTATTTTGATGAAGTGTTGATCTAGCCTGTTGATAGATTTAAAAAAAACTCAAACAGAATGGATATTTGACAGGAAAAGAGCTTAACCTTGTGGTACATGCCTATATGTCTTTGTGAGTTCTGCAATTTAAGCCAGACTAGATTTAGCTGGCCATATGTGAAACATCTTTTATTCCCTAAGACAGAAACTCCTCCTTTCTCTGTTTTTTTTTCTTTCAGGTTTTTGCTCATTTGGTTCTACTCAGGTTTTGTTTTAAAGATCATTTTGGTCATGTGATTATACACACAGTTTCAACCATACATTGCCATGTATCTCAGCAATGGAATAAGAATAAGAATTCAGAGGGGATAAACATAATTTTAACATCTAGACAGATAATCTCTTTAGTTTTCTGTAGTACAGGGAACGCAGACCAGTACACTTAACTAAAAGAATTGTATTGAAAGTAAATTCAACAATATTCCACCAGAAAATCAGTAAATTGGAGTAGATGTGGATAGAATATCCAAGATCTTCCAGATCTGTTGAACAACTACATAGATTACAATTCTGTCACAAATGGGTTTTGCAAACCAGCAATGCTTCGTGAATGCCATAAACTCAGATAAAAGAACATGGTCAGTTATATGGGTGTGGATATGATTACAGTAAAGAGACAGATGCCAGAGACATTTAGCATACAAGCATAAAGTGATGATGGTTGGGTTGATAGTAGGCAAATTGATTGGAATTTACTGGTTATGCAAAAGTCATTAGTATAGTATTCTTCCATAGCAAATGAGGTAGTAGTCAAATTTGTAATAGTCATCACACAAAGGTTATTACACCGTGTGTGTGTGTGTTTACACATGTACGTACAGTGGGTATGGAAAGTATTTAGACCCCCTTAAATTTTTCACTATTTTGCAGCCATTTGCTGAAATCGTTTAAGTTCTTTACATAGTTGAATGTGCGGACAACAAAATAACACCGAAATGATCAACTGAAATTCAATTTATTATCCCATGGAGGTCTGGATTTGGAGTCGCACTCAAAATTAAAGTGAAAGAAAAAACCACACTATAGGCTGATCCAACTTTGATGTAATGTCTTTAAAACAAGTCAAAATGAGGCTCAGTAGTGTGTGTGGCATCCACGTGCCTGTATGACCTCCCTACAACGCCTGGGCATGCTCCTGATGAGGTGCCGGATGCTCTCCTGAGAGATCTCCTCCTAGACCTGGACTAAAGCATCCGCCTATTTCTGGTCAGTCTGTGGTGCAACAGACTGTTGGTGGATGGAGCGAGGATGTCCCAGATGTGCTCGATTAGATTTAGGTCTGAGGAATGGGCGGGCCAGTCCATAGCATCAATGCCTTCGTCTTGCAGGAACTGCTGACACACTTCAGCCACATGAGGTCTTGCATTAGGAGGAACCCTAAGCCAACCGCACCGGCATATGGTCTCACAACACTGCCAAACCTGGTAGCGCTTAAATGCTCGGGACACTACGCTGACAGACACAGCAAACCTTCTTGCCACAGTTTGCATTTATGTGCCATCCTGGATGAGCTGCACTACCTGAGCCACTTGTGTGGCTTTTATACTCCATCTCAAGCTACCACTAGAGTGAAAGCACCGCCAGCATTTAAAAGTGACCAAAACATCAGCCAGAAAACATAACTGAGAAGTGGTCTGTGGTCACCACCTGCAGAACCACTCCTTTATTGGGGGTGTCTTGCTAATTGCCTATAATTTCCACCAGTTATCTATTCCATTTGCTCTACAGCATGTGAAATCGATTGTCAATCAGTGTTGCTTCCCAAGTGGGCAGTTTCACAGAAGTGTGATTGACTTGGAGTTACGTTGTAATGTTTAAGTGTTCCCTTTATTTTTTTGAGCTATATATGTGTGTGTATATATATATATAAATTTTTTTTTTTTTCAGGATTATTTGATGAATAACAAGTTAAAGTTGAAAAGAAATTAATTCCACATTTAAATACTTTCTAACAATGTAAATGTGTGCTATAACTTTTTATTTAACACACCCTTGGTAAATAAAAGTATTGTTAAAATAAAAAGAATAAAAAAATCTGCACACTTTTAACTAGTAGTGTATATTGTTAGAAAACCTATTTGAAATAAATGTTGCTCTTTTTAACCTTTTTTATATATTCCTGAAAAAGTATCATACAGTAGGTTTACGTTTTCAATGTTAATATTTGCAAATCCAAATCTGCAAATCCAGGCATACTTGAAAAGATTTTATGTAAATGTGATAATCTGATCAGAAATCTGTTGATCAAGTACACATAAAAATCACAACTTTATCGTAAATATGCACACATATGTATATATGTAAAAAAAGTTTTCTTACCATGCACGCATACATACCTACATGTGCACATGTACCCATTTACAATTAAGTTGTGATTTCTACATATAGTTCTATGTATATCAGATATCCTCTTTTGTTAAATTTTTTTCAAGTCTGCCTGGATTTGCAGATTTTCAGTGAGGTATAATGCTGAATGCACTTTGAATAAAGTGTAACCATATCCACAGTATATAATTTTGTGATTTCATTTTAGTACAAATTTCACTCCGTTGAACCGGTTGCCACTCAAGCCTTTTTGCAAATGCCACCCTAAGCTCAGACCAACACAAAGATCATCCTTTTAAATCATAAAATGACAAAGATTATCCCTTAAAGTCTTTGTATTACTTAATGTCCACTTTATGTCCGAATCCAGTTTCTTTCTACTTTAGCGTGCAGTCGCATTTATACCCTTTTTTATTTCTTGTGTTTCCCTCACAGAATTTGAGTGGTGGTCGTCATGCCCCCCGATACTCCTACGATCCATCCATCTTTGCTTTCCGCCCTCTGAGCAATGCTCCGCCCTGCAGCCCCCTGCTCCCTGCCGAGGAACCTCCATGTGCTTGAGGGAAAGGACTGGAAACTCGCAGAGACAAAACATCACACATTTGTGGACCAAAAATTCCCAACATAAAGACAATGTATGTTCGCATTGCTTTTATTTTGCAGGATATTAGTGTGAACAAAGGCCCTGTGATGAGGCCTGTTGACAAAACAGGAAGTGTGATCAGAGCCAGAATGTAGGAGAGGAATGAGGAGACGGCAACCTTTTGCCTTTAGCCGTCTCATCCTCTCTATCTCTCAGGAAACCCACTTAGAACTTATTATAATGACAAGGCCATGACCACTACGCTATCTATAAAACCACAACCAAATGGTTTGGTCTCTCTGATGTGTTTAACAAGAGTGAGGAGAGATTGGTCAGTGGTAACGTCCCATGATTGGGCCAGATGATAATGTTGAGACCATCAGATGTGAAATGTAAGACCACATTTAGGTTGCGTTTGGTTTAGACAGCAAAATGTTATGAGAGACAATCAGTTTGATGCCAGAATGGGCCTTAATTAATTTTTGATAAAATATTTTTTTGATCTATAAACAATGTAAACTGGAAAGCTATGAATCCGATATAATGACAGCACAGGCCAGATATTTCAAGTCATTGTTCAACTGCAGATGTTATGCAAGTCTGACCATAACAATATATCAGTAATCAGAGCTGATTATCTGAATTGCATTCCAAAGTAATTAAATCTTGAGTGAAGGACAGGGAAAAAACACTATAGTAGAATCTTTCCACATCATATTTTAAACATGCGCCTTACTATGTAGCATACTCAATACTATTTTCCTAAATACGATAAATTTTTCCATCAATATCTAGTTTATTCAATAACAACACTGTTTAAACACACCAGGGATCATCATAAACACAGTGGCTGAATTTAATACTAGTGTGCTGCATATTACAAAACACACAATGTATACTGTGTACTGTTATATAATGTAAAACAGGATACATTATATTTTCAACAAATGGTTGAAAACATTATGTTGTTTATTTTGGAAAAATAAAAAACAAAATGTTAGTTTGCATTAATTTCTGGAAAAAATCACACTGGAAATACTGTAGAAGTCGAACAATGTGCTGTGAGATATAGTATTTTCCAGAAAATGTGCATACTGTTCACAAACAACATACAGCAGGATTATTAAGATGAATATACTAGTAAACCATTCCAAACATAGCCTATGTGTTATCCTTTTGATGTGTAGAAAATTACAGAACTCAACATGTGAGCTTAAATATGGACAGGAGGAATCCTATCCATGCAGTATATTTCAGAACCAATCCTTCTGAGGATTTTGATTGTGGCTGTAATGTATTTAGCAGCATACTTCAATACTTTTTACTGAATGTACCCTGCAGTTGCAACCCATGTAAGGGTCGATAAGCTAGGCCAACCAGAGGGTGAACAATAAGGACAATTATTCGTAGTTGTTGCAAAAGTTTCACCTAGGTGTTAACGTGTATCTATGTGAAACAGATACAATATTTTGAAATTTAGCTATAGGGGCATATAATGCAGTACATGCTTGCAACATGTGGAAATGTGTCCTTTTCTGTCTCTATGCCTCAAATGAGGGAAATAAATATTTCTTCCCAGTTTGTGTCTTGTTACTTTACTTTAAATACTTTCTCCCTCTCTCTCTTATATAGATAAAATTTCCCCAAAACTATTTTGTTGAGCCAGGCTACTCGGACATAAAACATGTTCTTTGATGTTGGTTAATGGTAATGATATGCAAGTAAAAAAAAAAAAAAAGTATATGAATATTAGTGCTGTCAAACACATTAAGTTTTTTTCAAAATAAAAGTTTGTGTTTGCATAATATATGTGTATAAGGTATATATGAATGCACACATATGCATGTGTAATTTTAAGAAATGTTTTTTCTATATATATATGAATATAAATATATACATGTAAATATACATATATATATATATATATATATATATATATATATAATGTAATATATATTATTGTATTTATTTAAATTTTTACTTACTCTTTTTGTATTTAATGTTTATCTGTTATCCAGCAAGGGTCTGAGAGTAACGCAATTTCAAATCATCTGAATGTCCTGAACATGTCATAGAATTGAAAAAAAAAGCTGACTTTGACTTTTATATATATACATATACAGTGAGGTCAATAAGTATTTGATCACCCTGTGATTTTGCAAGTTCTCTTACTTAGAAATCATGGAGGGGTCTACAATTTTCAGCATAGGTACATTTCCACTATGAGAGACAGAATCTAAAAAGAAAAATCCGGAAATCACATTGTATGATTTTTTTACAATTTATTTTGGGAATTACTGTGTCAAATAAGTATTTGATCACTTGCTTATCAGCCAGATTTTTGACCCTCAGAGAACTGTTATTTTGCTTTTAAGTAGTTAGCTGTCATAAAGACACCGGTGCACCCCACAATCAGCCAAAGTCTAAGTAACAACATGGGCAAAACCAAGGAGCTGTCAAAAGACACAAGAGACAAAATAGTAGACCTTCACAAAGCTGCAAAGGGCTACAGGGCAATTGCCAAGCAGCTTGGTGAAAAAAATACTACTGCTGGAGCAATTGTCAGAAAATGGAAGAGGCTAATGATGACTGTCATTGTCCCTCGGACTGAGGCCTCACGGAAGATCTCTCCTCGTGGGTTATCAATCATGCTAATAATGGTGAAGAATCAGCCCAGAACTACATGTTAGGAGCTGGTTAGTGCCGTGAAGAGAGCTGGGACCATAATTTCCAGGGCTACTACCAGTAATACACTCAGACGTCATGGTTTAAAATCTTGCATCGCACGGAAGGTTCCACTGCTTAAGTCAGCCCATGTCCAGGCCCGTCTGAAGTTTGCCAGGGACCATCTGGATTATCCAGAAGAGTTATGGGAGAAAGTCCCAGATGAGATCACATTTTGGTCTTAACTCCATTCCCCGTGTTTGGAGGAAGAAAAATTATGAGTATCATCCCAATAATACCATACCTACAGTGAAGCATGCTCTGGGGGTGTTTTTCTGAACAGGGGACTGCACTGTGTATTGTGACATATTGGGCAAAAACGTCTCAGGTTATGAATATAACCCTGTTCCCTGAAGGAACGAGACGCTGCGTCGAGTGAGACGCTATGGGAACGCCCTAAGCGTGACCGCTCTGAATCGTGTTTTAAATCAGCCAATCGTGAATTGGGACGTCATCGGTGGGTGACTTCACCGACCAGGAAGCATAAAGCACATGGAACGCCGTCCGGCAGACAGCTCTTGTCATTCAGTGGAGCGCCGGCAGGGGATGCCGAAAGTGTGGCCTCGAGACGCAGCGTCTCGTTCCTTCAAAGAACAGGGTTAGATACATAACCTGGAGACGTTCCTTTTCACCCTTTGGCACCCTTCTTGGGTAGACCAACCAGACTTTCTCCACAGCCTGTGGACGTATACGTCCCGTGCTCACACTGGACACATACAGATAGCTTCCTGACCGGGCTCCCTGAAGGGAGGAGGATTGAAAGCCTGCAGTACCACTTGCTGCGGTGTGACTGTAGGTACCTTGGGACTGTAACCCGTTCGCGGGTACAGAAAGGCTTTGGCCATGCCTGGCGCAAAGTCAAGATGTGTAGGGGCCACAGAGAGGGCCTGAAGGTCACCTACTATCCTCAGAGAACACAATGCAAGTAAAAGTGTGGTCTTTATCGTCAGTAGACGATCTGAGATCTCCTCTATGGGCTCAAATGACGGCCCACAGAGGGCCTCTAACACTACAGCCAGGTCCCAGGTCGGAACTCTGGAACATACCGGAGGCCTCAACCTCAGTGCACCTCGGAGGAAACATATAACCAGGGGTTCTTTACCCAGTGTGAGGAGTGGTAGGCAGATATAGCCGCCACGTAAACCTTTAAGGTGGAGTGGGTGACCCCTGTAGAGAATCTACTCTGCAAGAACTCCAGCACTGTACCAACCGGGCAGTTAACTGGATCTTGCTGGTGATCTCTACACCAAGAAGTGAAAAGTTTCCACTTCAAGGCATACAGTTTCCTCGTGGATGGAGCTCTGGATTGGAGAAGGGTGTCTACAACCTCGGTTGAAAGACCAGCGGCTAAGAACTGTGCCCCCTCAGAGGCCACACTCTCAGTCTCCACAACTCCGGGCGCGGGTGCACTATGGTGCCCCTCGCTTGTGAGAGAAGATCCGACCTGACCGGTATCTCCCATGGAGAGCCGTCTAGGAGGGATGCTAGGTCCGAGAACCATACTCGGCCTGGCCAGAACGGCGCTACTAGTAGTAGTCTGACCGCGTTCTGGCGCACTCTCTCCAGAACTCCTGGGAGCAGAGCAATCAGGGGAAAGGCGTACAGAGGAAGCCTCGGCCAACTCTGTGCCATGGCATCCAGCCCCAGTGGAGCTGGATGAACTAGAGAGTACCAAAGGGGACATTGCGCATTCTCCTCGGACGCGAAGAGGTCCACCTCTGCTCTGTAGAATACTCTCCAGATCTGCTCCACCACATCTGGGTAAAGCATCCATTCCACGGGCCTCGGCCCCTGTCTCGACAGGATGTCTGCTCCTACATTTAGATGCCCGGGAATATAGGTGGCACAAGGGGAGAATATAGGTTGTACAAGGGGAGTGACCACAGACCTCCTTGGTGATTGATGTAAGAAACAACAGAAGTGTTGGAGAAAGTACACTTTTCTTGGCGTTTAGTCTTAACCCCAACCGTTTCATGTGAGCGAGGACGCCATCTCGATGTCTGCTCGCTTCTTCCGGTGATCGTGCTAATATTAGCCAGTCGTCGATATAATTCAAAATGCGGATGCCCGGGAGTCACAGTGGAGCCAGTGCTGCATCCACACATTTCGTAAACGTATGGGGTGAGAGTGCAAGGCCAAAGGGTAGAACCCGATACTGGTATGCTTTGCCCCTGAAAGCAAACCTCAGGAACTTCCTGTGTAAAGGATGAATCGATACATCCTTCACACAGGAAGGATGTGTGAAGGATGTTTTCTCACACACACACATAGAGCACTTCGCTGAATGACAGTAAGCTATCTGGCCGGCATTTTCCACGCGCTTATATGCTTCCTGGCCAGTGACGTCACCTGCCATGACGTCCCATCTCATCATTGGCTGATTCAACACACGATTCAGAGCCGTCGCGCTGAGGGCGTTCCCATAGCGTCTCGTCTCGTCAACGCAGCTCAAGTTCCTGAAAAGGAACTTAGAGCATGTGTTGCAAATGCAATGCCCCTTACCATATGGATCATAACTTACTATGGTGTAAGTATTGGAAGTACATATAATGGTTCTTGCTCTTCAAGCAAAAAACAGTATAATAATCTGCCGATCTGCAGATATATTAAATTCACTTAACCAAATGTTCTTTTAGGGTGGGCCTAAGGGGTTGGGCATTATGCAAATATATAACATGGTAACATTGCACTCACTAAAAAAGCATAATTAATGTACAGTATGTGCACATTGATTACATGAATAGTTCGCCCAAAAATTCAAGTCCATGTTACCCTCAAATGAAGATAGTTTTGATGAAATCCAGGAAATGTTCCCAGAAACATAGTAAGGACATTGTTAAAATAGTCCATGTGACATCAGTGGTTCAAGTGCAGTTTTACAAAGCTACAAGAATACTTTTTGTGTGAATAGAATATGCTGTAAAAATAATGCCTTTTTTTCAACAATCCTTATCCTTCACATCCTCTGCCAAAGTTAAAATGGTGAATCATGAGTGAATCAGCAATGACATTTTGTGAACTATCCCTTTAAGATTTGTGTAGTACTTGTCATGTGTTATAAATTAAGTAGCTTAATATGTTCATAAAAAATTGTTTCAAGGATAATGTTAAAATTATGCTAATGAGGGATCTATAGTCTTTGAAGTCCATCCTAAAATGTCTTAGGGGAATGTAGGCAGTGCTCACTGAAGCGTACCTCTCTGTCTGGCTGGTATAGGCTGTATTTGACAGGTTGCATCACTCAGTAACAGAGATGAGGTGGGAGTGAGATACAAAACTTCGAGAAAAATCAAATATGTATGTTTGGCTTACCTGGGTCTTTGGTCTAGACTTAATGGGATAGTTCACCCAGAGAGAAAATGGTCATCGTTTACTCAACCTCATGTCATTCAAAACCTGTATGACTTGCTTTATTCTGCAAAAAGTCAAATAAAAGTCAGTGGTGTTCAGTGTTGTTTGGAACCCCAATAACATTCTTCTGTGTTTTACTGAAGCAAGTCATACAGATGGTGAGGGTGAGTAAATGATGACTGATAAGAAAGAATTTATTTGGCCTGGAGCGCTATTCCAAAATGCATGGGTCATATAGACAAAAGTCCTACTTCCTTTTCTGATTTGCGATTATAAATATCCAAAAACAACTACGTGGCAATGATTAATAAATCTGTCTATCTTTCTGTCTATATATCTATTTATCTAGTATCTAAGGGATGGTAAGATTCACATTGGTGCATCGGCATAAAAGTTAACAAGTAAATTGTGTAGAAGTTGGCAATTGTACAATGATGCGTTCCTTCTGTATTTGCATTGGTTAAAAAAATGTTTTATTTTTATATCATTATTAGTGAATGTGCTATACTTTTAGAATTTAGAAAGTGATCAATAATTTGTGATCTACATTTTATGTTAGCGGTTATTTGCACTATTACACAGTGTAATTAGCAATTAGATGAAAATAGCATATTTTTAAATCGTATATGCTTTTTACACAATGGCTTCTATTTACACTGTTAAAATAGCAGGATTTTTATTGCAAATAGCGGCAATCATCTTCACCTTGGTATTGTAGTGCATTGTAAAACAGTAGGCAATAATAACTTAATGCAAAAATAAATGCAATCTTATTGGGGCAATAAAGCCCTTCCTACAACTACCCTAACCCTTCCCTTTTTATTTATTTATTTCAAACATGGGTATACTGCACACTTGTACCATCTGTGCTACTAGAGCTGACGACAGGTGATCTGCTTTTATACCGGTAACTATCCCAATTGCACATTAATGGGTGGAGTTAGTGTAAATAGCCTCTGCCAACAAGGTAAACTACAGTATTTGCACTTAGGGCACTCCGATATTTATATGTAAATTAATTTCTCCTCTTTCATCACCGTTGATGCAACAGTACGTGAATATGACACATCACCACACTATGGAAAATGAGACACGTCTTGAGAGTCACATAGAATATAGATTAGCATTGGTCTCTGTCTGAACCAATGAAATAAATGCTAAATGTACCATATTAAAGGGTATAGCATCTTTTTTCTTCCATTAAACCGTTTTG
Organism: Enteromius treurensis; assembly: GCA_032275025.1. Lineage (NCBI taxonomy): Eukaryota > Metazoa > Chordata > Actinopteri > Cypriniformes > Cyprinidae > Enteromius > Enteromius treurensis. The sequence continues at coordinate 92,300 of JAUCMU010000111.1, read as the reverse complement.
CATTGAATCACATTTTGTGTTGAATAGAATTGAAATCAGATCACACTGCATTGTTATGGGGTGAATTATATCACATTGCACCAGTAGCTGCTTATTTATGTATCTTTAATGCATTGTATTGTTGGGTATGAATTGAAATACGTATCACATTGGATTTAGTTATCTATTGTCTTGCCTATGTAAAAGCTCTTTGAATTACCACAATGTGCTGCAGTATAAATAAACCTGCCTTGCCTAAGTTCATAATAATAACGAAAAACCCACATTTTTAAGTAAAATGTTCCTGGTTCAGGCTCATTAAGGGCTATCTAATACCATAATATCAATTTTTTTTCTCGCTCTTTTAGGTCGAGGTCATTCCAGTAGTGTACAAATGTGTCCAAATTATGTGTTCGAAACCCGGAATTCATACTGTTTTTAATAAGCGCTTTTGATTTCCTGTGTGCATACCATAGATGCCAGTGCCCGGCTCAGTTTGAGGGACCTGAGTGCCAGCAGACAAAACACAGTTTCCATGGCAACGGCTATGCTTGGTTTCCCCCTATAAGGCCATGCTTCGAGAGCCACCTCTCGCTGGAGTTCATCACAGAGGTGGCAGATGGCTTGCTGCTCTACAGCGGACCCCTCTCCCAGCTTCAGCCGTGGGAGCCAGAGGACTTCATGGCCATAGGTAACCTACAAACATCCTCACCACAGGTCGGGTATTGCGAATGTGCAGGCATAACATGGCTTCTGTTTCTGCATCATTCTTTTATATCACAAGCTGAACCTCTGGCACATCTTCTCTCATCTCCCAGTAGGGCTGCACATAGAGAAAGGGGAATGAAAAAAAGGGGTGATAATATGTTTATTTTAGACAGAAAGAGATGAAGAGACTCCTTTGCGTCTCTCCAGCAGGATTTAGTGTTTCTAATAAAAAAAGTTTTATTGCTGTAACATTTTCTTACTCAGGGGAGAGCTGCTATCATCTAACAACCTAAACACAGAGAAGAAGATAAAAATACCACATTATCTTCGTTGGTTTGTGCATGTGTGTCATAAATTCTGCAGTATCGCCGCACCGGTGGCTTGTGTGTGCAGCCGTATTAGCTCATTAGGGGTTAACGAAGGCACTCATTATATCAGTAAAGGCTTATTTGTCATTCATCTGGGAGAACGATTACAATGGGGTATACACATTTAGAGCTTTAATGAACTCACAGATCTGCCTACGTGCCGAGCATACGTTCATAAGAGCGCTTGTGCTCTTGATCGGTTCACTGATGTGTTGGCAAATGTGGATAAGTAGCAGATAAGGCTGTATGTGAGTGCAATCAGTGCAGGGTAAGATGGAGAACATATGGAGAGGATGAGAAAGGGACGGATCTGGCAGAAAGCGGATCCGAGGTGAAAAAAAGAGAGTGACAGGGAGTGAAAGATGAAGATTAATCGAAGGGTACAACTGTGGACAGGGTTTCATGGTGGCTCTAGAAACAAAGAGCGCTGAAGTGGTGAAGATCTGCCTGAGCTTGAGTTTCAGGTCAGTATTACGGTGAGAGTGATAGTCGGATGCCTCTTTTCAACCGTGGCGGAACTGCTGCTCAGCCAGGGCTCTCTGAATATCTGTCATAACTGGTCCCTGATCCCATTGACTAGACTAGATGAATGATGACACACAGTCTTACAGCATGTCTACATCGACTGTGAGCGGTGCAATGCGACGCGACAAAAGCCAACAGAAGCAGTTATGTGATTCTTTCACTAGATGTGACACCACGAGACAAATCCCCAGTAGTAAACTAATGCTGCATTGTATTTACGACATATTGCAAATTGTTGCGCTACTTTTGGGATAAAATGGTCACTTTGCAACTGTTGCTTTAACGTGTATATAATGTAGAAAGCCTCTATCTGCAGCAGTTCCACCCGGTGTAGACAGGGTGTTAAAAATAAAGTGTAAAGTGTTTTCATAACAATGCAGTTAACCATTTTGGGATTCCCGGAGAATCTTTCTGTGAACAGTTAATTAAAGAATCTTTTTGTGAAGAATATTTTAACTCGTTGAGGTGCTAGATCCATGCCCTCAGGCCCAGTGTCAGTTTGTTTACCTTTGTTTACTTTCACTATATAGGCAACTGCTCACAAGTGGTATGAATGTTGAGAAAGGTCTGTAGCTTTAGTGCGACTATCCAGTCTCTGTTTTACAACAGAAATGCTTCAGCAATAGGAATAGAGTCTTTCGTGTCGGAAGTGCTTAGAATTAAAAAAAGATTTTATACATTCATCATTAATAATTGTTTTTTGGATTAATCTTATGCATCACACTTGGATAAATTTTTAGTCAAGCATATTGAACAACGTCCAATAGAAGTTCTTCTCTAAATTGTTGAGTCTATGAAATATTACTGTTTTATCGACAGGATTATGCCAGAAATCTTTGAAATGATATGCCCTTCATCATCGTTCTTCACAAAATTATGCAATCTCAGCACAGTTTATGTTGTAAAACTGTATATTTTCATAAACATTGGGCCATCATATTTTGTGACATCTTGAAATGCATAGCCTATCATTCACTGTGTACACAGCCAGCCAGGGCCTTCGTGGTAAAATATTGATGAACAAAACGTTTAGTCAATGTGATTCCAACATGTGTGGGATGTTATTGCCCAGGCATTGGACCTCATGGTGTTTTATGGTTTTATGTACACTTGCCTTCTGAGTCTATTCAGAGTTCCCAATTGATGCATTTGTCGCCGCAAATATGTGCATTGAGACAAAAGATCATTTTTGTAGACCTAATACCTTCTGCTGGAACAGGATTGTGTATGCATGGAAAAAAAAATGTTAAGGATGAATTGCCCGTCAATGTAGCATTTGTTTATGTGGCACTTTTAACGTTTTGAAATAGTTTGTACATGTTCAGTAAGAGTGAATTGAATGTTTTCTAGCCTTCAGATTACTAAAGGGGATTCTGGAGGTCCAAGTGGCCGCTTTTCAAAAAAGGCCCCAACAGTTTAATGATCGGATTTATTGTTTGTTTGTTTTTTTCTATTCACAGTAGAAAAGAGGATTAAATCTCTTCACCGAACCATCAATGCCAAAAATTAACCTTTATTTTGAATGTACCTATGTAATCTGCTCACAAACAAACTTTCCACAACATGTTAATTGAGTGCAATCTAATTAAACATCCAATGTATCTTTTATTTGAATTAGTTATGAGGGTAGTTTAACCAAAAATGTTTATTCGGTCAGTATTTATTTACTCTTCAATTTAAACCTTTAAGACCTTTAAGCTGTTTATTTTTGGAGCACTAATAGTAATATCTACAAAATGCTTAGTAGGTGAGAAAAAAATCATATGGGTTTGGAATGTCAGGGTAAGTAAATGAGACATTTGAATTAATAAATTATTATAAAATGTATTTATTTATTAATTTTTTGGTGAACCATCCATTTAATGTTAATGAATGAACAGTGAGCAAATCGTTTACATTATAAATTTAGATCAACACTAATTTCTACAGTACATATAAACATTTTAAGATTTATGAATGTATAATGAGCAAATATGAATTAACAGTAGTATATTTATAAATTAACATTAAGATCATAAATCCCATAATAAAAACAAATTTTATGTGTTTCTATTTCCGGTGCAGGTAGTTCTGTTATCTAGTTTTGTATCCCTCCTTCTTCTACTTTTTAAAGACATTATCAGTTCCTAGTTCACAGTTTGAGGTGATTTCCCCACAACTTCTGCTTCAGAAATTTACTGATTGGATTTAAACTGGGCATCGGCTCCAGACCCAGAAAAGGGGCAAGAAAGGGAGAGACGGAATGGTTGGATGGGTTTAGAGAGGACATGCAGAAAACAGAGAGGGAATCTGAAAGAGAGATGGAGAGATGGAAACAGAGAAGCAGTCTAGTAGAGAGAGAGATAGGAAGAGGAAGAGACAGAGTAAATAGATAAAAGACATGCAGATTTGAAGTGCCACAACTCAAGCATGAATTAAATGGAGAAAGAAGTTCATGTCTGGGTGAGAGACGAAGGTGGTGTATGAGCGGAAAAGGTGGAATGAAGGAAGAAAGCGGGAGACGAATAATGATGAATGGCAGTGCGGAGGACAGAAGGAGGAAGAAGTGTAGCCACAGTGTAAGTCTCCATGCATTAGTCTCTCTCTCTCCAGTCCTTCCTTCTATCAGACCTTATTACTTACTGCTGTTCTTCACCGTGGCCTATTAAACCCTATCATTGGCCTGCTTGCCAGTTTAACGCCTCTGCTCTTCTTATTAAAGCCACTCATGACATTGATACTACAATGCAGCTGCATAGTGTACATACACCCAGGGGCCTCCCACACACACCCCTGAGTGCAGCAGATCACGTTGGTGCGTCTGTGCGAGTATTACTGCTTCTCTGAGATGTTTTCAAATTATTGCATTATTAATCGCAACCTTTGCAATGAGGTCAAGTTGTATTTGTATGACTTTGATTTTAGGTGAGCAGAACATTGCTGTTGGTCAGTAATTATTTCCAATTTTGACTTTAGAATAAAAAAAAAGAAGTTCAAATTGACAAGAAAGGCCTTTCTTGTCGTATCGATGATTCCAATTCAGTTTGTGAACAACTTGAGTAAACATGCATTTTCCTTTTAAGCGTTATGTATATTAAGGCACACACTTTTGCCTTGGGTGATTCACACATTAGTCAAAGCACTCGAACGTAGCTGTGTACATTATAAAACAAGCGGCAAGCATGAAATCCACACGTGGTGTCTCTGTTAAAGAGTATGACTTCTTACTTCACCTCTAGCATGAATTCATCCTCATCTACACACTTTTTCTCATTATAGCCCGAATTCATTTTCTCTAGAAAACCTCTGACCTCTTCCTCAATTTATTTTCATTGATGGAAATGGGCACGGATACGAGCTTGAAGGCTTCATGTCACATGGGTCTTATTGGTAGTTACATTCTCGTTTCAAGGTTAGACAAAGATTTGGGGGGTGAGCATGTCGAATCAATAGACAAATTAGAATGACAAATCTAATTTATTCGATTAAGAACACTTATTGAATGATAAGTAGTCTCATGAGGTCATTTGCCTGTAATTGAACAGACTTGTGGCAGCAGATGATGTACAAAAACATTCTCACTTTTGTGAATAGATGGCGTTTTCGATTAATTTCTTAGTTTTGTCAAGCATGTAAAGTAATATAACTTCTATAATTTGAAATGCACTTTTATCAAAAGCGTTTTTTATGTTTGTTTCCTTTAGAGGATCTTAATATACAAAGGTACATAACATCTATTTAATAATTCAAGAATATGTCTATTAATATTAAATGAGAAATATATGACCATGATCTATTTAAATTAAATATATGTTTTATTTTTCTTATTTTCGCGTGCATGTACACAACCAGGTTCATTAAAAAAAATAATACAAGGAAGGACACATTAAATGAATCAAAAGTGAGAGTAAAGGCAGTTATAATATCAGCAGCGATTTTGATTTCAATGCTGTTCTGTTGAACTTCATATGATCAAAGAATATAATTTTTTTTTTTTTCCCACAAAAATATTAAGCAGCACAATATTTAAAAAATGTTTCTTGAGTGCCATATCAGGGTATTATTTAATATCCCGAAATTTTAATATTAAGAAGATTTTGTGAGACTGAAGACTGGAGTAATGGCTTTTCAACTTTAAAAGGTGAAGCTGTCAAATTGAGTCATATTAAATCATTTTAATATGCTGATTTAGCACTCGAGAAACATTTTTTAATTAATTTATTAATAAATAACATTTTTGAATAAATTAAAGTGTTTAAATTGAGGGGAAAACACAGAAAACATGTGATATAGCCTGAATTTGTGAGCAAATTAGTTTTTAGTTTCATTATCAGTTCATGTAATGTAGTTCATTTATTTTGTTTTTAAAAACTTTTTTCATGTTTTGGAACTGTGAGGTGTTTGCACACACACGCAGGAGGAGCGTCTGGCAGATGAAAGTGAGCACAGAGATACAGTTACACCCAGAGTGTGATGTGCACATTACGGTCAATTTGCAGAAACCTGCTTCACGGTGAACCCTCTCAGACTCATCATGCCACAGAAGCTCTCAAATATCCCTTTCAACTTACAATATTTCAGTTCATTTCCTGAGTCGCTGATGGGAGGGCCACTGGGTGGGGTTTCCAGGGTCCATATGCCACCGGCCCTCCTGTTCGTCCCTCAGGACCTGCAAAGAGAGGCCATTTCTCATGCTTAAAAGGGGAAATGCATTTGGGAGGGGATCTGGGGGGAAGAGGTCGGCCTCCCTTCATCTTTCCTCCTGCTGACAGAGGGATTAATGTGCAGTGATGTCGCAGGGAGACCAGCATGAATTAGGGATGAGGAGCAGAGAGCATAGGCGACCCCCTGTGACTGCAGAGGGATCGTTTCTGAGAGCAAAAACATGTTGCAGCCTAATTACATATACAGATTGTGCTCCCAGAGTATGACATTTACATATAACATGGAAAGTACTGGCCAGCAGTACAGGCCAAACAGAGTGCCCACTTACCCTGCTTTTACACTCCCTATCTCTCTTCCTGGTTTTCAACTGTGTATTAAGGCCATGACGCACCAAACCGACAACAAAGTGTTGCTACTTCGCCTTGCATGGTTCACTCGATCCACCAACTAGCACATACTGTATGTTTTGCACTTGTTTGATAGAAAATAACTGTCTATATAAGCAGGTGGCAGTAAACTATATTCGACTGTAAAAAACGAAATGAATACCACAGATGAACAAACCATGAACAAAGCAGCACTCTCTTATTTTCAATATGAATCATGTTGATCACGTTCTTTATTTGAGATTCCCATATTGTTATAGAAATAAAAACATGTATAGTCCTTAGTCAGGGTTGGTCCATATTTAATGTTTGAGGGGAATTAACCTGTTTTGAAATACCTATTATTCATTTTTGAAAGCTATAGGTTGAGAAACAGGCACAGCCTCATTTCCATCTGTTTTAAATGCAATATGGTGCCTAAACTAACTATAGTGTATTGGAATGCTTAGTTAAGATGACGTGAAATTAGTACTTCTTTGTACTGTATGTCCTCTTGACTTTAATTTCATGCTGATTTAGCATGCTCAGTCAGCCCAAAAGCCACAGACAGGCTCCAACTAGTGTAGACAGAGTGGAACACACCTTAAAAACTAAGCTGACACCGTGCCTCACCCTTTAGAAACTTCCTATAGTCAGATCCTCTTTCTGTCTGTCTTATAGAGACACCTTCATTACGTCCCCTCATTTCAGTGCTCTCAAATCAATACCAACCTCAGACATGTAACTTTTCCATCTCTCATTTTCACTCCTGTTGCCCTTTCCCAATCCAAACTTCATCTGCGCTCCACCTAAAATGTCATGTCAGCCCGAGAAGACATGGTCTCGCTCTCAGTTGGCAGCGCTTCATGTCTGGGACAGGATTGGTGACAGTTTCGTTGTAGGAGAGCGGTGCCTCATTCTCAGGGGCTTCCCTATGAAAAGGGCTTCTCAGTCCAGATTACAGCAGCACTGCTCCTCACCCAGCATGTTCGCTGTTATCTCCAGCTCAACACTCTGATCCCATCGGGACTTAGCCTGGAGGCATCTAGAGAAATATGATGAGAGAGAATTCAATGAGACCATCGGAAACCGCCAGGATAGGAACAGTTTAAGAAACTCTGAGGACTTTATAAAGTTATTTCATTCAGCTGTATGAATCCTGGCATGAAGTCTCTCAGTAAAAATATAAAGGATTTGCAGTAGGTTTGTAATTTCAATTGGTGAAATTTAAAATGTAAAAAATTTAATTTAAAAAAATTACGCTTTCTGTGTTGACAAGGAGGGTTAAAACACTTTGCAAGTTAATACCTACTGGACAAACAAAATGGCCAAAATGATACAGTGTATAGGCTTGATTTGATTTAATACAGTCGAGAGTAATATTCACATGAGCACACACTCACTGTTATCCTTGTGTTTTAATTCCTGGAATTAAAATGTAATGTTGACAAAAAAAAAAAAAAAATCCATATATTGCGAACAAATACATTTGATTATCACAAATGTATTTGATAAAACATGATTTTACACCGTTCAGGAATAAGTAGTATATTTTGTGTGTGTGTGTGTGTGTGTGTGTGTGTGTGTGTGTGCAAGTAAAAAGTATGCAAAGTATGTAAGCACCCACATGCATATTACTTAATTATTTTTTTATTTGTTTTTCTCACCAAGGCTGCATTTTCTGATTTTTTTTTTTTTTGTATGCGTGTGTGTAAATATATATATGTATATATATTAAGCGTGGGCATAGATTAATTTTTTTAATCTAGATTAAAATGGCTCATTTGAGATCTGCCAAAGGCATTCAGAATTTGTGT
>JAUCMU010000111.1:34449-48612 GCA_032275025.1 Enteromius treurensis | reverse complement strand
TTTAGATCTTTAAGTCCATCTCATGAAAAATCGGAGCAGAAACAAAGGTGTTGCATTTATATTTTTGTTGAGTGTATTATAAAAAATCAATGCATAATCAGAGTTTTCTTAAAACTGGTGTATTTGTTCCTGTATTAAAGTTACAGCCTGGCTTCCAGACAATTAATATGTAATTGTTTTGCAACAATTCAGCCGAGTCCTTATATAATCAAATGTTATATTTTAACAGAGAAGAGTTGTAAATTTAACTTTTTTCTTATTCATTTTACTCTGTGGTTCACATGATAGTCATATGAGACATGTAAAAACCAACACACCATATGTATTCACTAATTTGAATGTATGCTCAAAAATTTTTTATAGCACCATTAGCTGTACTGTGACAGTGAATTGTGTGTATAGGTTTTTCCAGTTGCTTGTACTCTTGTGTGAATGTATTGCTCTGTTTCAGTGATGTGCTAAAGCTCAACCTTGAAAGGAAAAGATATTGCATATGTATTTTCAGGAGATGTTTAGGAATATGAACAGTCTCCTGGAGTATCAACAGCTGCCCAGATGCAAAGGGCCCCCACAAGATTTATGTCTTTCTGTCAGCTTTTAAATCTAATGGAGCAGCTTCCAAATCTAATGGTGATGTCATCCAATCCCTCTGAGGATGCTGGTATTCAGCTTTAAGCCTCTTAAGGAAATGCAGGTTGTGCCTTCTTCAAACAGAAGAGAGGTCATGAGTGGTATGAATCCCCAAAAACCTGTTGAATATGTATGAATAATGCATTAAATACTTCCACCTCTGGCTTCTAAATAACTTTATTTGCATTTCCTTGGAACTCCAGTACTTGCAAGGCAGGAAAGGAATAAAGATAAAGTTTAATATAACATGCAACATGCTTCTTGATTTCATTTAGCTGCACACATGAATAAACATGGTCACTATATTTTGATTACATATTTATGAAAAAATATAAATATGACAATTATGTGATTAGTATTTGATTAGTCAAGTTAACTTTCTGTATTTCTCTTAAACAATGACAATAGTTGCCTGAATAGTGAATAGTGCCTATGTTACCTAAAAAAACTGATAGATCATCTAAAAAATTAGTTATAAGGCTTTTTGCCCAATTTTAACATAACACTGACACTGCGTCTAGTATTGTCAGGTCACATACATATTTGTTACGTCTGATTTATTTATTATTAAGGCACATGTGGTTGTGTGGTTGTACACACAGCAAAGTTTTGGCTGTGAGAACTGCAGTTAAAATAATGGAATTCCCAAATGAATTATGTATAATGTACTGCACCATAGATGTAACTATGATATTATTTTTTTTAAACCTTGTACAGTATAATTATTATTGTTCATCAGTAATATGTTCTTTTATTGAAGAAGATGTGAGGGCAATTTTAGACAATCATCTGGGTATTGTAGTGATAGACCAATTGAATCTAAATAGCATAATATGTATGTCACGGTTTGTAGCTGTGGTGAAGCGAGTCACAAGCCCTTTTCAGCGGCACGAGAACATGGAGGCAGATATACTCTTCAACATGAACATTTAATAAACAAAAGGTAAACTGAAACAAAGCAAGACGATACGAACCACATACATACAGGCAGTGTTAACGACTAAGAAAGATACAGGACATGGATTAAATACACAAACAATCAAGGACATAACGAGGGACACCTGGACACACACTGGCAGGCAGGGAGTGAACACTAATGAAGGGGTGGAGTCATAAATGAGGGAGAACACGAGGATACAGAAAGTAAACACAAGGCAAGGAGCACATGGCACAATGAAAACAAAGGAACACATGGACGAGATGAACAGAGAGACAGGTGAATACAGGATGGTGTGACATTGTACATATTTTCTTATAGAGACAACTTCTGTTGGTCTGTTGAGTAAACTGTATTGCTTTTCTCTTGTCCCTTATTTTTATGCATTCTTTGCAAATAATAATTCATTATCATTAGACTATTTAGTATAGCAGCACTTATTCCATCATTTAATTACAATCCAGCCTTAACTGGTGAGAAATTAGGTTGTTGATTAATTACACAAGTCCTTAATAGTTAATAATCCAATCACAGCTATGGCATTAGCCTGTTGATATTCAGCCCTCATTTAATTAATTCACTTTAAATAAAGTGATATGCTTTAATTGCTAAAAGCCTTGGTTGCTAATAGACTGTCTAAGGACACTATCTTAATGACTATAGTTTGACATTTCTCTGAGCAATGATTATTTTATATTCATGAAACCACAAGGTTAGTCGGTTGAGGCTGAAATCTATTCTCTACCACTGTAACGGTGGGTCTCAGCGAAGGAGAGAGCAGGAAACGTGGAGTTAAATAAAACAAAGTATTTTAATAAAGAGAAAAACAAAACTCGGAGTAGTATCCAAAAGACATTAAGGAGACCAAAAACCATCAAAAACCAACCTAACATTAACATTGACAGACAAAACTGAACTCAAAGGACATGGTATTTATACACTGAACTAATGACTGAAATGAGGGCAGCTGGGGAGACACAGGTGGAACACAATTAACTCATAATCACATAACGACAGAAAAAAACAAACAGGAAGGAAGACAGGAAGACATAAACTGAAACTAACACAATGAAAACGAAACTAAACCAAGAATACCAAAACACAGAGTTCAAACAGAACTAAACAGACATAGAATGTTACTACCACTCTGTTTTTTTTTTTTTTTTTGGTTTACATTTTAAAGCTCACAGGTTAGGAAGGTTAGGCAAACAATGTGCTTTAATGCAAACCTTTTCCAGCATTGCTTGCAAAAAGATGAAACTGATCTAAAGCTTTTATTTATAAATTATAGTTTACTCCATATTTCGATCATATCCAATGTAAACAATCCTGTCATGCCTTATTAGAGTCACATAAAGTTGTTTTTTGATGTTCCATGAACAAAATAATAGCAAGCAGGTTTGGTTTGAAGTTTTGATGACTGAATTCTGACCTGTTCCTTTAAGCCTGTTTAGAATATTTAATTTAATTTAACAGTATGAAACTGGTTTAACAGTATGAAATGCATTGCATCTGATATTAGGCCCTGAGATTCGAAAATAAAGGCGCTTCTCTGCTCTGTGCTCATTAACTGCAAGCAGGATTCTATAACACTGAGGCATGATGGCCACCTGCTCCTCTCCACTGTCACCACTCTGCAGATTTAATTATCTGAGTAATTGGATGACTTTCATATCACTTGGAAGAATTTCGAGAGGCCATTGGAAATGAAGCTATGGGTTTCATCCACATTTCTGTTCAGCTTCCATCAACTTGTGAGGAAAGGGGATTTTCACAAATTGCTATCGGCAGAATTAATGCAGGTTGGGTGTGAAAGGCTGACGAGCCATTTAATTGAATAGGTTTTGGGGAACCGCTCCAAAATCACCATATAACTCTGAAATTACACTTCCTGAAGTTTATACAAGCTTATTTTAGCTTACTCACATGCTGCAGGTAAATTTTTGCAAAATCTGCATAAAGCTGACAGTTTTGCAACCCAATCTGTACCAAAATACTCTTCACCAACAGTTAGGTTCAGAGCGAAATGATCAGGGACCTTGCCAAAAATACTCACCTACATTCAGTCGCTCTTTTGCTTTTACAAAAACCCAAAATATATACCTGTTAGTATGTGAGAACACTCAGTATAGCAAAATTTCATTGACAGACACCATGATGTTCTGATATTACTCCCTGGGATTTCAGATTCACAGTCACAAGAATAAAATACTCTTGAGACAATTTATCTGAGTCTAAAAAAAAGTGTATTTTAGAACAATGACCCAGGTGGGTTCTGTGGTGCTTCCAAATGAAGTGCTCCCCAGAGGCTGGCTGAAGCTGGATGTTGAACAGGAAGCTGAGAGAAGGCTAATTGCACTTACTGTACATCATGGCTGTTTCAGACATACATCACAAACCGAGCTAAGGATACCCCTCGGTAAGAGAGTTGTTTTGATAAAATAATTTATATGAAGCGTGAACAACAATACAATGCAGCCCCATTGTGGATAAATTATGTTGACACAATGTTGACATAATTCCACATCAGGTGATATATGTTCGCAGATGTGCTGATGCTGTGAATTGAATGTGAATGCTCTTGTGGTTAACTTGTTGTTTTTTCACATATATTCAAATAAGAGGAGAATCCACAACCTTCTAAAGATGGGTAGAGCATATGTTTTAACAATTGCGCTTAGTCCCCTAGTATTTGCATTTCCAAACAAAAAAAATAAATAAATAAAAATAAGGGAAAAAAAAAACATTTTGACAGGCCACTTTTATTGAATAAAGTCTGAAGAAATTTCTAATATGCCTTATGCTATTTCATAAATTACATTACAGTATTTAAACTGGTTGAAATCATGCAGAGCCTTACTTTCCCATTGCTGTTGGTCCAAGAAGACTTTTCACATTTCCTTGAAATTTTCTAGCATAAGCAGTTTTCTGACATTAGGAACATTCTTTTAAACTGTGTGCTGTTTTATTAATGTGAAAGTAGACGTTACTTTGGCAACTGCCTGAACTTTATATTCCATACTTTGTAAGTTTGGGAAAATAGAGCAAACTTTACAGAAGAATGCATTTATCTCATCCTCCCAGCATTACATGTATGTACTGACAGTTCTTGTTTAAAAACAAGAAAAAAGTAATGTGTGATTCGTAGATTTGGGTTTGGAAACTAATCTATTAACTTCCATACTTTCTAAACCATCTCACTATGCACTGCTGTCACACTACGGCATCTCCCTTTGAAATAGGGAAGTGTTATTGTCTTAAACTCTGGGATTTATCATCATGTGCAAAATGCTCTTGGATGGTTTGAGATTGTCCTGTCCAACCAGGAAATGAAAAATGTGTGCGGAGGGTCAGGTGAGATGAAACAGTCATTATAAATGGCTCGCTGTGAATCGTGTCAATGGTACTTCCTCTGGTTTGCCAGATCGAGGACGAAGAGGAGGGAGAAAAATCGCTATTATTGACTGCAGTGGCAGACATAATGAATTGTTATGTGGTTGAGCAAGATGCCTGTGGACTCAAGATTTATGTCTGGTCTCAATTGTCTTTGTGGCATCCAAATAGAGTGTATTCCCATGAGCTATTTTGTTGAGCTATAATGCCATAGGTAAACACACCTTGTTTTGTGTCTAGGTTCAGTGACTAATAACATTTGTCCACTGTTTCCTCCAGGAATCAGATCTGCTTTGGATGTTAGACAACGCTTTTGAGCTGGCAGTGCATGTGTGCTGAGTAGTGAACAGCCCCAGTCTCTTATAATTCCAGGTGGATCTGGCAGGAGGATTTTAGTCATTTCACACGTAGTCGCTTTTAATACGATCTGTGCTGTCCCTGTCCGAGGTGCTGAAACATCAATGCCATTGCATGTTTGGGTAAAATGGTTTTGCATTAAAAATGCAGTTGAGCTAAGATGTGTTTTATGTTTAGACTATGGACTGTCCATAGGCATAATGGTTTTTATACTGTACAGACTGTATATTATATTGCCCTACACCAATCCTACACCTAAACCTACCCCTTACAGAACATTTTCTGCATTTTTAGATTATTAAAAAACTTAATTCTGTTTGATTTATCAGCTTCTTTGCCAGTGGGTACCTCAATTTAGGTACTGTGACACAAGTCCCCATGAGTCTGTGTGTATTCAGGTTCCCACCAGATTAGAAAAACAGACACACAAAGAAAGAGTGTGTGTGTGAGAGAGAGAGAGAGAGAGAGAGAGAGGGAGAAAGAGAAGGATTGTCCTATGGAAAAAAATCAAGCATTTCAATGCAATTTGTAGGTTGCTTGTAGGTCAGTGAGAAAAAAAGCCATCCATTCCAACATGTAGGCAGGCACAATCTGTCAGTTTAAATTTAGATTAAAGACACATCTTTTTACTCTGGCTTACACCTAACACACTAATACACATTTAATAATCAAAATTTTTAAAGGATCGTTAGGCTGCATTAATTAGATCAGCCGGGACTGGGAACACTCCCCTTAACACACAATGTACTCGTTACACCATAAAAAGTATGGCATCTACACTAGTATTAGTCTGTTTCTTTTGTATTCTGTTTCTCAGTCTGTATCCAGATCAAATGGTGTGTCAGCACAAAGAGATGTCCGATCTTCATCGGAGACCAGAACACCTAGATGAGCTCTGTGGACAGATCACTGGAACCAAACTCGCACAAACACACACACACACACACACACACACTATAAGTCCTTTGCATCTGACATGCGCTTAAAATTTAACTGGAAATTAGGTGCTGGGTGTCCAGCCAGTGGAGAACTGGCCCCAACTAAGCCTGGTTCTTCCCAAGGTTTTTTTCTCTCCGTCTATCATGGATGGGGTTTTGGTTCCTTGCAGCTGTCGCCTCTGGCTTGCTTAGGGGCACCTGATTTCTAGTGATTATCGTTGTTACAGAGACCGTCTCTCCATTTAATAAATAAATAGTTTAATCTCGTCATCATACATTGCCATCACTCTATTTTCCTATTTGATAATGTTCAATGCTTTTCTGCAATCTGTATAGTTAAAAGCGTTTTATAAATAAAAGTAATTAATTAATTGATTGCTGTATATTAGGGCTGGGAGATTTAATTGTCGATTAATTAATCTATGGCTCTGTGTATCAACTGCAGTGCATTTTAAAAACAGCTGATTGAGATTTACCGCTAATCAAAGAACCGGCTTTACTGACGAGATGCGCATGAATTAATCGACGGTTAAATCTCCCAGCCCTTCTGTATATACATATATATATATATATGGGTAAAAATCGTGACATAGCAAAAATGTAGAAAAAAAGTAACATACAAAAAACATGAGAAAAATGTATATTCCTTCTTAGAGTTATAAATAGCATAAGAGAAGTTTATCTTCAATGTTAAATGTTATTTTATTTTATTATTTTTATTTATTTATCACACCATAGGATACATTGATACTCATACATGGCTGTACCCCCTCCCCCAATTAATGCAGAATTAATACAAATATATCAGAAGAACAGCAAACTCAAACCAGATTTCACAACAAACTCCCTCAACGATATTAAGTCTAGGAAGGGTTAAACCTTTCATTTAAATTTCTCAGACCTTGCCTAGCCTTTTTTTTTCCTCTGTTGCCGTTTATGGAGTGAATACTTCCATTAAATTGGATTTTGGGCCTCAAGGGACTGACAGCCACTAAGGTATCTGTTGCAAGGAGTGTTGCGAGACGTGAATTTCACCAGACAAGCAAAAAGCATTTCATTTTTAATAACTTGCCTATTTGGTCTGCTTAAGCTTCATTGCTTCTGCAGCCGATCATGCCTCTGTTTTAGCCACAGAAAATGGGTTTATTACCCCATATCAAACTTTGCAGTGTTTGGGCAATCTCAAATAAAACATATGGAGATTCCGCAATAGATTCCACATAGTAATTAAAAAACTCCCAAAGCATCAATCATCTTAAAAAAAAATTTATTTCATCAATTAAATATAATGATCATTAATGCACTGTCATAGAAATGAACAGTACTGATAAATTATTTTGAAACCAAGGTTAATATTTAGTTTTGAATTTTTTACCTTTCCAGTAGTATATAGTAATACAAATAATAACTGCCATAATTTTTTCTTTACTTCACTTGAAAAAGTCTCTGTGTGTTTTGATATCATATATTTAATTTTTCGTTTTGGAGAATGACTATCCCTTTATTAGTAAAAAAAAAAATGTTTAACCAAAATCACTGGTCGAGCTGTTTATAATATATACTGGTGAATATGCTTAAATCAACATGTACTTTATCATCTCAGGTAACTTGGGTGCACATAATTGATGAGATATTACTAATGGCTTTTACTGCTTATTAAGATGATCTTTGTTTCCTGTTCAGTGGAACACTGCGACAAGAACAGTTATATACCCATGTATTTCATGTTTTCACATGCATCCATTTTTTCATTTTAAACTGTACACCTTGCAAACTTGTGATATTGTTAACAAAACACTAAGCCATTTATTCTGACTTATTTAAACAAATTACTCTCACCAACACTATGGACTTCATAAACTTGATTTGATTAATTAAGTCATGAAACCCTGTAGGAAGTGTCGGGTAACCATAAAACTGGAGGACAATGCGTTAGAGATAATACTAATTCAGTGTGAGCGCTACTTTATGATGATGTATGAGGGAAACGCTCATGGTTAAGAATTAAATAATGAGAACAAAAACAGGACACGGTGTGCTCTGTTTCTTGGATGTTCCATCCACTTCTGCGAGCTGAGAGTAAAGAGTTTCCCCATAGCCTCCAATTAATTTCAGCAGACAGTGGGCTACATGCTTTCCGTGTCCGAAATTATCATTCTGAGTAAAATTCAGCAAGCATTTGACAGCTTGAGAAAAGTCACCAAAGATCATTCAAACTGCAGATAAGTGGCTTGCTCTTTCTAAGCAGTCGCGACAGTGATGCAATTAATTAGCTGTCTTCTTCTTGAACAAATTAAGTTAACGCCAATAGTGACAGCTAGAGGCAAATATGCACCCATAGTCACTATTCATCCAATTTAACCGATCACTTTGGTTTGTAGTGATTGCGCTTGTTGATGCTCTCATTTTAATTTAAAGTTCCTGTGTGGGTATTCTAAAAAAAAGAATAATTAAATAAATAAAATATTAATACAAAATTGCTCTAACTGGCAGGCAACATAAAAAAGTTATATGTACCTGAAGTGCTGTAGAAACTAGAAACTTAGGATAAAAGTAACTATGATACATTTTAAAATTCAACAGCCTGAAAATAGTGTAGCCTACACAAAGTATAAATATCGTAATTTTCATGCATTTATATGCATGAAAAAATTTAAAATGACAAATAGCACCTAAATGGAAAGGAAAGGAAAAAGGTGACTTGTGGCCAAGTATAGTGATCGAACCTCGTAATTTGTGTTCTGCATTTCACCCATCCATGTGCACACACACATCAATGAGTAATGAACACACACACAAACACACACGCACTGTGAACATTTTTAAAGTGTATTCTTGTAAAGTTGTTCAAACATAAATATTTAACAGTTTAGATGCTATCAGTATGTCAATACTGTATGTTTTTGAGTAATTAAAGGTACTGTATGTACTCTTTGGATCATATTACCTTATTGCATTAATTTAGTGTTGTGTATTACCATGCTGGTATTTTGTATTTGGGCATATAACATGCATTTTCTCTACAGAGTATTTTTACTTCATACAGTATTTGCATTATTGCATTCATATTTTTTAATACTTAATTGTTGTAAATTATTATATCAATAGAAATTTAACAATAGAAATACAGAAATACTGATGAAATTTGATTCTTCAAGTATCTTTTCTGTAAATTTAAATTCAGTCAGTAAAAACTTAAATGCTGTTACCAGATTTTCTGGAAAAGTATTAGCATGACTATTTTTCTTTTTTTCCTTCAATTTTCACTTTCACTTTTTTGCAGATGCACTCATATGAATACCAATAGATTCTCTCTGTGTCTTTTGCTAAAATATGCACTTTTAGACACCTACAATTTTATCAATTCTGGATTGCAAAAATGGCAATACCAAAAGAAATAATAACTCAGGAATTAATTTGTTTATATCTTTTTTGGTCCCACTTTATATGGGATATTAGTAGGTTTAGACGCAGGTTTGGTGTCATGGTTGGGTTAAAGGAATAGAGATGGGGTCATTAGTGTATTTATAGGTGTTACATCCACACCAGGCCCAACCCTCACCTCCTCACAGTGATCCCAGTCACCTGAATTCTAATCAGCCACGCCTTCATCACCACCTGTCCACAATCAGCACGGCCACATATAAACCACACACAAACATTCAGTCACTGTCCAAGCTTGTATATCGAAAGTGAACTCTTGCTCTTCTATGACAAAGATATACTTACCTGATCTCTACCTATTCTCTCCTAGTGTGCTCCTTGATCCTCCGTGTGTCTCCAGGTCCCTCCATCTCCTAAGTCCTCGTTTGGAGTAGTGGTGTGTGGTTGTGGTCATCTCATCTGTCTGCCATCAGTTAGTGATCCAGCTGCAAGCAAGAAAAGACTGTTTGAGTTCTCTGACAAGAATTTGCAAATTCAGATTTGAATTCAGTTACTTACCTTCATGAATTTTGGAACTCTCCTGTGAAATAAATTTATATTACTTTTACTTACCCAGTTGTCTGGTCCGCTTCCTTGCAATAGGTGTAACTACAGAAATTACAAAATGTGTACACACTAAGCGCATGGTATCAAACGATTAAGTGTGCATAGTACAAAAGTGTGTCCTTTTCTCTTTCTTATTTTAGCTGTGGTCTGTAATTTTGCTTTTGTGTACATGAAGGTCTTTGCAGTGTTTTATTTGCTGAGACAGAATTGAACCATTTTTCACTTTGAAAGACAGCACATACTCCTAGACATTGACAGATTATGTCTTTCTCCTATGACCAAACTAACGTAGACTTCTGTTACAGCAGAAGAGTTCTCAGATAAACAAACACAGTCATAAAGACAGATCCTAGCATCCCAGATCCCAGTTAGTCTTCCCTGAACCAGAATTTTATCAAAAAATCGTTATGGTCAGGATTTGAGCATGTTTACGATTGAATGTAAAGTCTTTTCTCAGGGAAACAAGTTTTAGTAAATGGATCATATGAATTGAGTAACATGTAATTTTTTTTTTAAAGGAAGGTCTTCTGACTTGCGATGCACTCATTTCTTTTGTTGATTTTCATTTCCAAGTGCATCGCCATGAACATGATTTTTGCTTATTTTAACCAACTGAAGCTTAACTTGCCTTAAATGCTGTATTGACATTGGGGGAAGATTAATGTGTCCCATCCTTACTACAGATGGATGACCTTCACCGTCATATAATTATGTCTTTTTTTTATTTGTATCTCAACACAGGCAGGTAACAGAACCAAATGTCCTGGCTGGATAAACCTGGGGACCGGTAAATATGAATCAGCAAGATAAGTGCCTCTAAACCGCAGACATAAAAGAAAGCCATCTAGTGAAATAGCCGTTTCTGTAAATTGCACCACTATTCCAAGGGGACCTATTTGTGTTAAGCTTCCCAGAATGTAGCAAAGAGCTCTGATACCTACTTTACAATTACACCAAGGATTTTATTTAAACTTATTTGTTATGACTGAATGAAATTGAAGTACCATGTTGACACAGTGCGAAATCAGCACAAAATATGCATATGGTAGCATATCATTCCAAATGTATTAGAAAAGGTCAGATACACAGGCACGTTGGGAAAAAATCAGGAGAATGCAGCATGTTTGATATTCACCATTTGTAGAGCTGCGTCTAATTACACAGCTCCAGCCTGTCACTTCCAAAATGGGTGAATCTCGAGGGAGGGAGGTGTGAAGCTCAAATTAATTCATTATTCAATAGACAATTCTCCAGTGTACTGCATCTTCGACTTCTGTTTCCGCTCCAGGCAAATATGGACCATCTGCTGTAATTTCTAGAGTAATTAAAATAACACCATCCTAATGGAAAGATATGTCTTGCTCCATCCCATTGATGATACACAGCATGGGACATTTGGAGAGGCACAAAACAGTCGTGATATTCGTGACAGAGCAAAACAGAAAGCCCTGTTCACATTTTTTTTCAAGAAAATCTTGTGACAGGGACAACTGAGTCCTTCTTTTAAAAAAGCCTTCTACAGAAGCACTTCCATGAACACCTTTGGAAAGTTTTAAAGTTCCAATTCCCATGCAGTGAGGGATGGTAAATGTCTGCAGGGGGTCTAGGTATGCTCTCGTCAGAACCCAGATATTTGCTGACTGGCTTCTTTCAACTAAAGTTCTCCAGCAATTCTCTAGCAATGATGCATGTGTAGGCGCAGTTCACAGCTAGTGGTTCCTCAGCTATTCCTGCCATAATCTTCCATTTTCAGATTTCAAATATTTAGTGTCGCTAAAGATTAATGTGTGATCAAGATGGAAATATCCCCTACACCAAACCCAAACCTAAACCTAACCAATAGTGTTAACAAATGCAAAAGTAATGTAAAACATGTTTACGAATGCAGCCATGCTATTTAAAGTTCCTTACGCTGATTTGGTTTTGTCAAACCAGATTTGAAATGGAGCTTTTCACCACCTAAGTGCAGCGCCACAACACTTGAGCTACCGAGTTAACCTACTGAACTAGAAAACTCAAACATATAAAGCTGTACATGTGACGACAACATTCAAAAAGTATCAGACTTCAAATCGTGCAGGATGTTAAAAATGTTTTAAAGTCATGACATAACATTCTGCAACTAATTGAGTGAAAATTAGCCTTTATTAATAAAAAATGTACCTGTAAATCATACTTTTGTGTGAAAAGGAATAAAAGTTCTGGGAGGTTTGCCTCTAGTGTTTATTTAATCTGGAGACTGCAGTAATTTGGATGCACTTTTTTTCAGTTTTGCAGAAATGTACGAAGAGGCACGTATTTCCAGTGAGCCTAGGTTGGATATCAGTTTGCTTCACTTATCAGTATGTGCTATACTGCCATTTTAATTAGGTGATTTGTAAAACAGAACTGATAAAGATATCAAAGCAAGTTATATTAGTGCGAATTTTTTTTTTCACTTAAATTGTTGTCCAGCGGCAAGTTCGGCTGTGTGACATACATACAGTATACATATTGCAGCCATTTGCAAAAATAATTTTTCATTCAGTTCATTTTTTTCCCTCGTTCATGTACACACAGGACCACATATTGACAGAAAACACAAAATTGTTGACATTTTTGCAGATTTATTAAAAAAGAAAAAACTTAAATATCATATGGTCCTAAGTATTCAGACCCTTTGCTCAGTATTAAGTAGAAGCACCCTTTTGATCCAATACAGCAATGAGTCTTTTTGGGAGAGATGCAACAAGTTGTTCACACCTGGATTTAGGGATCCCCATTCCTCCTTGCAGATCCTCTCCAGTTCTGTCAGGTTGGATGGTAAACATTGGTGGACAGCCATTTTCAACATTGGCTGGGCCATTCAAGAACAGTCACAGAGTTGTTGTGAAGCCTTGTCTTATTGTCTTGTTAGAAGGTAAACCTTCGGCCCAGCCTGAGGACCTAAGCACTCTGGAGAAAGGTTTTCGTCCAGGATATCCCTGTACTTGGTATTCATCTTTCCTATGATTGCTATCCAGTCGTCCTGTCCCTGCAGCAGAAAAACACCCTCACAGTATGATGCTGCCACCATCATGCTTCACTGTTGGGACTGTATCGGAAAAGGTGATGAGCAGTGCCTGGTTTTCTCCACACATACTGCTTAGAATTAAGGCCAAAAATCTTGGTCTCATCAGATCAGATCTCACCATCTTTTTTTTTTTTTTTGCAAACTCCAGGCTTTCATGTGTCTTGCACTGAGGAGAGGCTGCCATAAAGCCCTGGCTGGTGAAGGGCTGGTTCACAACTTTCTCCCATCTCCTGACTGCATCTCTGGAGCTCAGCAACAGTGATCTTTGGTTTCTTCTCTACCTCTCTCACCAAGGCTCTTCTCCCCCTATAGCTCAGTTTGGCCTGGCGGCCAGCTCTAGGAAGGGGTCTGGTTGTCCCAAAAGTCTTCCATTCAAGGATTATGGAGGCCACTGTGTTCTTAGGAAACTTAAGTGCAGCAGAATTTTTTTTGTAACCATGGCCAGATCTGTGCCTTGCTACAATTCTCTCTCTGAGCTCTTCAGGCAGTTCCTTTGACCTCATGATTCTCATTTGCTCTCACATGCATTGTGAGCTGTAAGCAATAGTTCCCTTTTATAGACAGGTGTGTGGCTTTCCTAATCAAGTCAAATCGGTATAATCAAACACAGCTGGACTCAAACAAAGGTGTAGAACCATCTCAAGAATGATCAGAAGAAATGGACAGCACATGAGTTGAAAATATGAGGGTCACAGCAAATGGTCTGAATACTTATCTCACGCCCAGCTGGAGCTGCCAGCTAAAGAATGTGTTTGGCACTCCAGCTTTCTATGTACTCTGTGTGTTTTCTGTCTGTTTTCATTCCTGGACTCCATTCCCCAGAATGCACCTCTCCTCACAGCTGTTGCTAGTTTGGTTCAATCATT
>JAUCMU010000111.1:16137-34349 GCA_032275025.1 Enteromius treurensis | reverse complement strand
CAGAATCAGGTGCGTTAACAAAGAGAGACACGCAAAATATGCAGAGCAGGGGGCCGCGAGGACCAGGATTGAGAACCGCTGCTCTAGAGCATAGGTTCTCAACCCTGCTCCTGGGGACCCACTGTCCTACAGAGTTTAGCTACAACTCTAATCAAACACAGCTGAAGCAGCTAATCAAGCTCCTCAAGATTGCTCGAAAATACAAAGGCAGGTGTGTTGAAGCAGGTTTGAACTAAACTTTTCAGCACGGTGGATCCCCAGGAGCAGGGTTGAAGACCTCTGTTACAGAGGATTGTTATGATGCATACTCCGTTCCTGAAGAGTTCTGTGCTGTAGGTCATTAGGCTTAATGTGAATATTCCAGAAAAAGAGCCTTTAAGGTAGCCTCAGACCCCAGACAGGTCATTGGCCAATCCCTTGGTCTCTCTAGGAGTCGGGGTAGACATGCTAGATCATCCTTGTTGAGAGGCAGTGGGTCGCTTGCCTCCCTTACTCCCTTGCCATATTTAGATTTTATTCCAAATCAATGACTTTGAGCTCTGCCCAGGTAAGTTCTTTTAGGGCGTGCAGCTTGGGCTTGTTGGCAAAAGGGGTTAATGGAAATGGCAGCTACCAATGCATCTGAGGAGTAACTGTGATGGTCTCCCATGGAGTTGGCACTTAGTGCTTCCCTTTCTGGTAATATGGCATTCATTCCTCTCAGCATGGTTAAGTGGTTATTTCATTCCCCAAAGCAACCTCTAGAGGACATAGCCTGAGTTCTCTTGAAAGGGAACGTCTTAGGTTATGCATGTAATCATGGTTCCCTGAGAGAGAACAAGACACTGTTTCCCTTCACCATACATCTTGGATACCTGCTTTGTTTCCTTCAAATGAAGAAGTGTATGAAAATGTTATTGTTGTGTTTGGACATGTGATTCAGACACTGGTCAATCTGTTGACATTCTCCATTGTGACCCCTAGAGGAAACAGTGTCTAAAATGTTAAAATGAAGTGTTCTTTTTGTGTGTGTTTTGAATATGAATAACAAAGAGAGATGTGTTAATATTTTATGTATAGATTTATACGGCTTTCTCTTATGCAAATCTTTAAGATTACATATCCTGTTTAAGTGTGTAAATTTATCTACATTTTAACATCTTTATGCTACTTTAATTTGCACATAAAAGTTTGGTACTGCTAGGTGAAATATCTAAATAGTATTAATAAATATAATTTTAAAATTATGTTTATGCAATCAAATTGCATAAATTTGTCTGTACAGTATATCAGTTAAACTGCAAATAACATGTATATGTAGTACAAAGTCTAAAGCACAACATTATCATTGCATTTGTTAACTTAAAGCTTCAAGATCCACATCTGAACAAACAACTGACCAAGAAGTAAGTGATAATCCTCAAAGGTTCACCCAAAATTTACAGTCATCATTTACTGACTTATCACAGCTGTGAAAAATTATGAGTGGTCAGTTGGATTGTGTATGATGATTTTAGCTGCCCTCTGAAAGAAAAATCAGTTGTGAGATGGATGTTTAGGAGGCTGTTAATATTATTACATTATAGCAAATGGGCAGATGATGCAGCACAATCTCTTTTCTCAGTCTGCAGGGTTCAGATTAAGTTGCATGTGAGGTCAGCACTGTGGTTAATTCAACAACAAATGCTACTGAAGGAGGTCAGAATTGAACATTTGTCAGATGAATCCTAACCAACTCTCACCACAATACATACACAATAATACTTTCAGAATCTGAGTTGAAGAATGAAACTTGTTGTAAACTACAAATCAGAAATTATCTTTGTTATCATTACTAAAAAACTAACAAAAAAAATCAAGTAATGCTAGCTGACAGACTAGCAAAAAAACAGCAAGCAGTATACCATAAACCAGCTTACCCTGGTAAGACTTGTTCAGCAGCGTTAAAGTGACTAATGGTGAATTAATGAAACGACACAACAATAACAATAGTAATAGCAATAACTCAATAAAACCAAAAGGACAAATGTATTACAAATGGTAAAGGCTGGTAGGACCAAACGTCTTCAAACTTTAAGATTTTTGCATAAATATAGTCCCAAATACAGCAACATTAACACAACACAAAGTATTTTGGCCCTACACTCGTCTCGCACAAGCCTCTTGCACCCCACAAGGTAGCACCTCAGACCCCAATCATTGTTTCACAGTTGAAATAGAAACTTAAGAGAAGGAAAAATAAATATTTTATTAATGTTTTATGTTAATCATGTTTCTAAAATGTTTAATTACTTATGAATTTACAGCATTGTGACCAAAAGCAGATGCTGAGAGAAAGTGTTAAATGATGAATTGTTCACACAAGTCGTGATATTATTCTCCACTCCCCTCCTCCACCATGCCTGTCTCTGTTTTGGTCATTCTAATCTCTGTGTTCTTAATGCAGAGCTTTATGAAAGGACTGGCATATCAGAATACCATTTCTAAGGAGAGATTATCATTCCCTGGCAGATGGAGTCAGAGGGGGTTGAGAGGGAGACAGATACAAGACGACATGGGTGAAATTGTCATGATGTACAATATAAAAGTGGATCCAGACAATGTTAATGAAGCTACTTTATAAATGGGCCTTGCCGAGCTATAAACTACTCATAATTTCAAGTAGCTGCTCTTTTAAAAACACAGATTTTAAATGACAAGCTGCAAGTAATTCAGTACACTAAACGTACTTGGTTCATAGAAAGAAAAAAATATTTTATCGTAATTTACTCAATTTCATTACAATTTTTTATCTTTGAAACACAAATGAAGATATTTTGAATAAAAAATATGTTTGTGTCCCTCCATTGAAATAATGGTTAGACTGAGTAATAATCCATATGAATTGGGCAGTTAAAAGTATTGAGATGCTCTAATGTGCCTGATAACTAATATTCTCTTTATATCTCTTGTTTTTTATTTTGAGTTTTATTCTGTTGCGTCAAACATGGATGATTTATGCTTTACCACATTTAAAGGGTCACAGTAGTTCACCCAAAAATTACTCACCCTCATGTTGTTCCAAACCCAGAAGACCTTGTTAATCTTTGGATCACAAATTAAGATATTTTTGATGAAATCAGAGAGCTAGCTGACCCTCCATAGACAGCAAAACAGCTAAAATAATCCCAGATCCAGAAATGTAGTAGAAAAACTGGTAAAACAGTCCATGTGACATCAGTGGCTAAACTTCAGTTTTGCAACGCTAGGATAATACTTTTTTTTTTGCACAAAGAAAACAAAAATAACATCATTTACTCTACCATTCTTCTTCTGGACTGTTTTTACTAAGTTTCTGGATCTGGGATAATTTCAGTTGTTTTTCTGTCTATGGAGGGTCAGATTGCTCTCTGATTTAATCAAAAAATATCTTAATTTGTGTTCCAAAGATGAACGAAGGTCTTCTGGGTTTGGAACAACTTGAGGGTGAGGAATTAATGATTGAATTTTCATTTTTTGGGTGAACTAACCCTTTAATGTTCCTTTTCGGGAACTCCCACTGCTTCTGGAGATGCTATGGGAACACTCTGAATCTGCTGTACCAACGTCCAATGAATGGGTGCGACATCAGGGCGGGTGACGTCAGACCAGGATGTATATAAGGCAGATAGTGCCTGCCAGAATCAGCTTTCTGCTGTTTAGAATGCACTCTCTGTGCCTCCGTTCAAAACTGTTTGTCTGTGTGAGTGGCATGCAGTTTAAAATTAGAGCTGCCCCCAGTGCATAAACGTGTGTAAATCGTGGGGAAGCCCATACTCGGCACATGTCTTCATTCCCGCCAGCGATTTTATTGGCAGTGTGCCGGGTTTGGATGATCACGGCCATAGGGCGATGCCCCAGGGGGAACAGATGCTTGCGAGCTATCTGTCCCCCGATGTGGCGTCGTACCTAAAAGCTCCGTGCCTACGAAGCCGTTAAGAACAACTTCAGCGCTCGTAGGCAAGGGGTACTCATCAGCAGGTCAGGCGGGAGCATGCCTACACACTATGGCCGTGCTCAAAGCTAATCAGGCAGACCTGCTGCGGGATCTGGATGAGGGCGAGAGAATTAGCCAAGGCTGGTTCCTTTAGTAGACAGGTTAACAGTTTGGAAAGCTCTTCCGAATATCTTTCAGTGGGTCCTGCGGGTAATAGAGAGAGGTAATCTAATTCAGTTTCAATCTCCTCCGCCGCCCTTCAGCGGTGTCACGCTCACCGAGGAGAGCCCCGAGCAGGGTCTGGTTATGGAACAAGAAGTAGAGGCCTTTCTAAGAAAATGAGCCATAGAACCGATTCCTCTTTGAGAAAGAGAGTCAGGGTTTTACAGTCGATACGTCATAGTTCCAAAGAAGGATGGAGGACTGAGGGCCATTTTAGATCTCAGGCAACAAAACCGCTCAGTCAGTCAGCTGAAGTTCAAGATGCTCACACTCAAGTAAGTGGTGTTACAAATCAGTTCCAGGGACTGGTTTGTAATGACAGATCTAAAAGATGCACACTTCCATGTGTCCATTCATCCTTCTCATTGGAAGTTCCTGAGGTTCGCTTGGAGGCGTCAAGCATACCAATATCGGTTTCTCCCCTTCAGCCTAGCTCTTTTGCCCCGAACGTTTACGAAAGTAGTAGATTCAGCCTTAGCTCCGTTGCGGCTTCAAGGGATTTGCATTTTGAACTACCTAGACAACTGGCTGATATTAGCCCAGTCTCAGGGCGATGTGATCAGGCATCAGGATGCAGTCCTCGCTCACATCAAGCGATTGTGGCTGAGACTGAACACTAAGAAAAGTGTGCTCTCTCGGGTTCAGAAGACCACTTATTTAGGCTTGGTGTGGGCTTCGACCACAATGCAGACACGAATGTCCCCTGCTCGAGTAGTTTCGATCCTCAAATCAGTCAAGAAAGTGAAAGAAGGCCCATCAATTACTGTCAAGCAGTTTTAAAATACTCTCTCAAGCGAGTAGGAGACCTTCAGGCCCTTTCAGTGGCACCTTCACATTTAGACTTTGCGCCCAGACTGGCGAAAGCTTTTCTGTACCCCAAACCGGGTTACACTTCGACGGCACCGGCACCACGCCTGATGGAGCTACAGGCGTTCCATCCTCCTCCTGTTTGGGATCCTGACCAGAAGAAGTTAAACAGTATGTGTCCTGTGCGAGCACTGGACACGTACGTGCACAGGGCAGCCTTGTGGAGAAAGTTGACCAGTTATTGGTGTGTGTCTGTCTAAGAGAGATAAGCCTGCTACTAAGCATACTGTCAGTCATTGGATTGTCAAGACAATCACGACTTGTTACGAAGCTTCTGATCTCCCCTCGCCGATGGGAGTCAGAGCTCACTCCACAAGAATTATGGCGGATGACCCCTGGATCATCGGCCCTCACATCCTAGTGGTGTATGTTGAGACATAGACACAGGGCAGGGTCTTGGAGTTATGGCGGCATTGGTATATCGTTCCCATAGTGTCTCCGGACGCAGTGCGAGTTCCCGGAAAGGAATGTATAGGTTATGAATATCACCACGGTTCCTTGAGGGAACAAGACACCGTGTCTCGGAGCCATACCTCCTGCGCCCCCTGCCAGCGCAGTTCTTCACAGCAGTTGTAAGCTGATAAAAATGTTGTGCCTTATATACTTCCTGGTCTGACGTCACCCACCCTGACGTCGTGCCCATTCATTGGAAGTTGGTACAGCAGATTCAGAGCCGTCACGCAGTAGGCGTTCCCATAGCGTCTCCGGAAGCAGTGTCTCGTTCCCTCAAGGAACTGTGGTTATATTCATAACCTATATGTTCTCTGGTATCAGTTTAATGATAATCACAAAATAGAACAATGAAAAAAACACTTCCCAATCTGATCAGCAATATATACAATATAAATGCACAATATATTGCACTTGGTTAGTTATGTAAAGACTGCACTGGAACAAATGTAATAATATCAATAAAAAGTGAATTAACATTAAAGCTCAATCATATTTTATCAAATCAATTCTGAAGTGCATTAAGGCCTTCCAGAGGAAAGTATGGCACCAGAAAACCAATAATCGTATGTGATGCTGAGATCAGATCCAAGTAATCAGCTGTCATACTGACTTTTGATTACATTACTCTGATATTTAATTGACTCAGTATGATGGTGTGTGTTTTGAACAAGGGAACTGCATTTCTTAAAGGTATAGTTCACCTAAACATGCAGATCTACCACCAATCCATTTATAGGATAGCTTAGTAAGAGGAACATACCAAAGTTGTTTTTTACTAGTAATATTACCTCTTTTAAAGATTTAAATTTGTTGCATTTATGAAAATGTACTAATGTTAATAACATTAGTGCATTAACTAACAATGACTAATACCCAACAGGCACTGGACATCCATATAACGTTAGATTAATGTTGGACATGACGTCGGACTTTAGCATTAAAAATCAGTATTTGATGTCAATTTGACATTGACTTAACATTGGATTTTGGTTACACAACCTAAAAACAACAAAATATAAATGTCAGGTGATGTCAGTATTGGACGTCAATTTAACATTGACAATAGACGTTGAAATTGTGTGGAATTTTGGTCACCTGACATCGCAACCAAGATTTAACCAAATCAACATTTTATGACGTTGTGTGCTGGGTATATTTTTACAACATCTATTAACCTTTGTTAATGAAAATGCTTTTTTTGGATTAGTAATATCCATAGCTAAGAACTTCATTTTGACAAGTTTAAAGCTGATTTACTCAGTATTTAGATTGTTTTGCATCCTCAGATTCCAGATTTTCAAATAGTTGCATCTCAGCCAAATATTGTCCTATTCTAATAAACTATACGTACATGGAAAGGTTATTTATGATTGGTTTTGTGGTCCAGACTCCTAAGCGATTGAGGTGTTTTGTTGTTGAATGTATTAATAAACATAGCAGTAGTCATTTATCCCCGACATCTAAGTGACTGATGATGTAGAGGATTAACGTTACGTTTGGTTCTGAAGGCAAACGCACCCTAGATCAACCTAAATGCGTTTATGTTCACACGAATCATTCATGATCCAGCCTCACCAACAGAATCAGTGAGTATAATGTCTTTAAAGAATCTTTGCAAATGGCCTTTCTAATAATGTGCTAATTAGCAAATTTCACAATGAATACCGCAGAAAAAAGATCCTCTCACAGTGCCTCGGAAAAGAGGGGCGGGGTGAGCGGAGCTCGTGAAGATTTAAAGGGGAAGTACACAGAACAGAGTGATTTCAAAAGAGCTGTTTTTGACAGGGTAAAATTACCGTTTCTTTTAACTATCTTTGAGAAATTTTAAAACAAACTATATTACAAACTTTCCATTAAGACCCTAAAGAATCATATTAGTTTGTGGAAATTTGGCTTTGTATGACTCCTTTAAAAGCTACTTTACTTAACAAGCAGCAAATAAGGAGTTTACTGATACATAAGCCATAATTAATAGTAGTGAGAATTCAACCTTAAAATGTAGTATGACCTAAAAGCTTATTGTTGCCTCTTTTTTATCTAAGTGCATGAACTCAATCTCTTTCATTTCCATTCCAAGACATTTATTCAAAGTCAGCTTTCTCTTTCTCATAAATACACAGACATACACATAACCCCCGCCCACAACATCCTTCACTCAATTAGAAAGGGTGGTAAAGGTGGAGTTTGAAAGAGGCCCGCACTCAGCTATAAATATGAGTGAGTGATGCTCACAGTGTGCTGAGTCATGTGTCTGCAGGCAAAGCACAAATCCCACCGGACCACTAACACAGTGACAGAACCCTGCAATCAACACTGATATATAGAAGCTGTGCACCATTAAGAAAATATGATCTATCTATCTACTGTATCTATCTATTAGAGAAAGACTCTACATGGGAATTCAGCATGAAAGAAGCTTGAGCTCTTAGAAAAAAAAAGTTTAGCATCCAACTTCTGGACCAAAATGGATATTGCCTTCTAGGACAATGTGCTCAGGGCAGATGATTTAAAAGTGAAGCTGCTTGGCCACACTTTCAAACTGTATGTTTGATGAAAAGATCCTCATGCTAACTGTGGTGGAAGTGTTTTTAGGGATGTTTCACAGCTTTAGGGCCTGACAAACTTTCCACCTTGATGTCAGCTATGAATTCCACATTATACTAAAGAGTGCTGGAGGAAAATGCTTGAGGTTATCTGCCAAAAAAGAAGAAAATTAACGTCAAAGGTGCAGTATGTAATATTGACAACTAGCCGGTTGCAATGGGTACTGCAGTCAAAATTCAAAGTCAGACTGAGGACATGCAACAGGAACAGAACGGAAGGTCTCTTCAATATCTGCAAAAATATTTTTGTATTTTTCTTGCTTTAGTACAGTCATAGAAAAAATACATACTGTACAGCACTGTTAAGTGAACCTTTTAACATAAAAAAGGACCCATGAAATGGAAACAAATCAACGCAGGATTTTTTAAGAACGTATATTGATATTGAGTTGAGTGGTACATAAACATAACCAGGTAAAAAATTTGACCAATTTACTTACTTTACTGTAACTGACATTAAGTTTTGACCAGAAAAAAAAGATGACTAACTTATAACTTATAACCTGATGCAATCAGACAATTACAATAGTATGGGCACTGATTATGTGCCTTATTTAATGTTGAATTTGTCTGTTATGCGACTTTGAATCTCATTTCTTGGGATAGTAGCTGACAATGAATGACTAAGTGACAATGAATAATTAACCTCAGATCATGAAAAACGAACATAAATGTTAAAGCTGTAAACCCAGTGAGAACAACAAAGAGTATTCTATGACAAAGACAGTTTTGAATCCTCCATATGCAGTTTTAATAGTGTTAATTCAGTTTAATATTTATGAAATAGATAATTCATTTTGTTGCAAGTGTGGTGTGCTTGCAGAGAGATCAAGCTTTAAAATCCTTCTGTATTTAAAGAATCCACACCACAGGTATAAAAATAAAAGCACAGAGGAATGATACTGCTGGAATCATTTTTGCATTTCCCAGTTAATTAAATCATTGTTGACCAATCAGAATCCATCTTGCATAGAAATGCAGCAAATGATGCAGGATGGATTCTGATATAATAAACAGAATGTCATCATGTGTTAATGTGTCATCTTCATTGTTATCATTCTTGGTAAATGGGCCAATAGAATCACGTTCGAACCATGATTCGTTTCTAATATGTATCAGGTAAACAAACAGTACATTCAATTATTAGTATGTCCAAATTTGTACTACTCATAATAAAACAGGCCTAATGCTTCTGTTAAGACTATAAAGTGTGCTAGTCTGATGGACACTTTACTATCCCATGAGGTCAGTGAGGGCAGTGAAGCAATGACATACGTTGGAATACAGACAGATTACTACATAACATTTGAAGTTTGCACCTTGATAGATAATAAGAAATTATAAGATAATGCAGTTATTTCTGCTCATACCAGCTTTAAAATGTAGTGTAATATATTTACTTTTGTCATCGGTATGCATTATAAATCATATCACCTTCACCCATCTGTCCAAATAAAGTATTTTACAGCCCTCCATTTTATTATTCAGTTTGCCCGTCTATCCATCCATCTATCCAGATATAACAATCAGCAGATGATTTAGTATTTAAGTTACATACAGTGTTATTGACAAGTCCATCAGCTTCAGTAAGCATTATCTGCTTTAGAATTGATGATCGTGATGCTTAGCTCAGCACCGAGGTCTTCTGGAATCGTCTACCAAGGCAGAGAAGACCGAGGTGAGGCTAAGTGCAATGTAAATAATCGGTAAAAAATTCAAAAGGTCATAGATCTTTAGATGCACAAACGTGACTTGCCTGGCAAATATTAGAACACAAGAGTTGACTTGAATTGCAATTTTTAATGTGCAAGACAAGTATGCCATTGATACACAGGAAAAAAGGGTCTAAGGTTGTGTGGCGGTAACCTTACAAAAATTACTAATATGGTACTGATATGGGTACTAATATGTACACTGCAGGCAATAAAATGTACACTTAAATGACCAAAATGCACTCTTTAGGGGTAAATAAGATACAAATGTACTACTTACTGATTTGTCTTCTCAACTAGCGCTGTAAGTTTGAGATTGTTCCCAGACATTGTAAAGATATATCTGCTACAAAAAAATAAATAAAAACAATATAGAAAAATCTATAACTGAATGTTAATTTATTTCATTCTTGTATATCGCCATATACAGCCCTAAAATACAGCCGCCTTTTACAGCCTAAAAAAAAACTGTACATTTTTCTTTAAGGCATGAAAATAATTGTCAACTTTAATAACTGTCAATTGTGAAAGTCATGAAATTTAGTGCCACTTGTAGCATAAAAATGAAACACTTTGTGTGTCAGCAAGCAGCAAATGATGCAGGATGGATTCTGATATAATAAACAGAATGTCATCATGTGTTAATGTATCATATATGCAAAAATGTGCCCAGATGTTAATGAAAACAACAGTTTATTATTCAAGCTGGATCTGTCCCAAAAAAACAACTGCCTTCTATCTCAAAGAGCTGTCCTTGGAAAAATATTATTCAAGGAATCTTACAGTTAATTTGTGGCAAATCTGCTGCAAACAGAAACCACAAAGCTCATTTCTATATATATATATAAAAAAAATAGAAACTTGCTGCAAATTTTGTCACTCTAAGCTGAAAGTACACTGTATGTTGGTAACACTAAAAACTACAGCCGGCAAAGACCTAAGAAACACTGCATATTCAGCAATGCGCTCCAATGCAAAGCCTGTTGCAACGTCTGACTTCATGCATCATTTACAAAACTAAAGTTCTATAAAGGTAATTGTTAGCTGGCGACTGTCAGAAATGAAATGCTATCCACAGTACTGTGAAAAGCCAGCTGGCTAGCTGGACTCAACCTCACTGGTTCATAAAGAAGTTGCATCAACAAATGTGTAATAAATAACACCGCTGCATTTTGATTTCAAAATGACTTGGATGTTTAGCATCCTAAACCACAAAGACAAATCTAAATAAAAAGCAATTTCCAAACATGCATGTTTGCATTAGAACAGCATTTACAATATTGCATTATGTTTGATTCTTTGTGTTTGTGAATTACATGTTGCAAAAAAATATGCACCACTGTTGGTGGAAGATTAAAAAGGTACAGTTTATACAGTGATAGACAAGACAAATAGATGGTGAAAATGTCATGCCCAAGGGAAGCACAAAGCAATAATTCTCCATCACTTAGCATATAAATCATGCTTAAGTAGCATGGAAAGAAAAATCACAAAAGTGCTGGATCAGCACAAAAAAGAAGACCAAACACAACACAAGCTTTGAATATAACTGAATATAATGCATAATATGTGTGTGTGTATTTTTGTGAGGGAGTGGATGTATCATTGCAAGATTATTTCTATGTTTTTGATGAACAATATTATTATAGAAAACTGAGTATGAGTGAAATTGGTTTTGAAGACTATGATCTCACCTGTAACTGTGGGGTTTGGTTCAACTATACTCAGATTAAAATTAAGATGTGGAAATTGACATTTAAAACTCTTTTGAAGCCATTTCTCCCAATTGCAGTAACACTGTAGATATTGCATCAGTAGCAAGCCACGTTAAATACACAGACTCTCAAATCAATCACAATGTTAAGCAACAATTGTGGCTTTGTCCAGAGTGGAAGAGTGAAACCATGTAGAAGTGCAATTAATGCAAGACAATCCACTAGAGAGGAAAGACGTGTGAACTTTAAGTGTGTGTGTGTATGAGTGTGAGTATTTTAACAGCCTTGTTTAAGAAGAATTTGGTGGGAAGTAACGCAAGGTATCCTCAAAACTGTGAAAACACTGCAATACAATCCTTGTTGAGACTTCATTTTGAAGAAGACATCCCACTAACACCTTTTGGAAGACCTTGCATTTGATTGCTGCTATTCGAAATGACTTTTAAGGCATCCTGCAAGACTCTGCACTGGAATGAGATACGCCTAACCATAAATATTAAAATGATGCAAGGAGAAGAAATATGTGAGTCAGAATCAAATCTGTTCACTGCAGGTATATCATACATTCTAGACTTTGCATTCTGCTGGCTTTGTGTATGGTTGGAATTCATGAAAACAATTTGTCAGGATGTTAACTACTTGTTAAAGATTATGTATTAAAATTAAGAGCAAGCATTTTTTCATCAGAAACAAATCCCATGGCCTATAGATATTTTCCCTAAAATTCTTCTATACATTTTTTATTATTTTTAGCACAATACAACACATAACGAAACTGACATCAATCAAGAAACTGACAGCCTCAAATAAGTGATTTCTACATTGAACACATGCAGAAATCAAGGAAGAAAGAGGGATTATTGATATCCCACCGCAGATCCGGGCACACAAGCACCCTCCTCAGCAAGGTACTGTAATATGAAACTCTGCAGTGAAAATGGTTTAAGTGTTAGAGCTAAACAGCAGCGCATCTTCATGCAGACGAGCAGAATGAAAGTGCAACAAACTCTACTAACATAACCAAACCTTTTAAAACCTTTAAACCTTTGTTTATACACATGTAGTTTATTCAAATAGACTAGCTCCCTGCTCTTCTGTGTGAGTGAACAAAAATACTACTGCTGTATATGCATACTTTTAATATGTGGTGCATTGTACATTTAGCCTAATACAACACATCAATTTCATTTATCACTTAAATGAATCATTCATATGCTATTTTAAATAGATATAGGCCCGGTTTCACAAACGGGGCTTAACTTAAGCCAGGACTAGGCATTAGTTAAAATAAGATATTTAAGCTACTTTTACAAAAATGCCTTATATGGAAATGTTACAGGTGTGCATCTTAACACAGAGCATTGACACTGACATGTTTTAAGATATTTCAGAGCAAGATATCTTCATCTGAGACAGCTCAAAAATGCAATTTAGTCTAGGACTAGCTTAAGCCTTGTCAGTGAAACTGGGGGATAAGGTATGAAAAATTTGCAAAACCTTCTGTATGCATATGAGATTTTTAAAGGAGACTCTTGTTTTAAGTGAAATAAACTGCTTGTATGGAAAGGTAGCTACTATATGTAATATTTGTAGGTAGTTTAGCTCAAAACTGTTCTTTTGCTATACATTATTGCTCACAGACTGTCTTTCTGGCTCATTACAGACTGAAAAGACTGAATATCAATTGAATTATAAGATGACTGATTCTAATTTAATTTAATTAATCATGTTTGTATTCATGCACAAAATATATTTGGTATGTGCATGTACTAAATCTCAAACTCTTTCCAAGCTGATGTTTAAAGGGATAGTTTTAAAATGGAGATTCTGTCATCATTTACTCACCTCCAAGTTATTCCAACTCTGTATTAATTTATTTCTTACTGCTGAACAAAAAAATAAGTTATTTTGAAGAATGCGTGTAAAAAAAATAAAAATAAAAAAAAAAGTTGAAAAAAAAAATGTGTTCGCCCCTCTACTAACTGTAATTGCATGGGAATAGAAGTCAATAGGGAAATGTATGAAATTAATACAGGTTTGGAACAACTTTAGGTTTAGTAAATTATATATATTTATCTTTCTTTTTTTTCGCATGAACTATCCCTTTAAGTCAGCAAGGTGGCTTTGTTTGCATACATTACCTACAGATCTGCATCTCCTCTCTTTTTTTTTCATGCCCATCAGTGTGTATAGAATAAACGCAGTTTCAACGATTTCTTCTCAGTTTCTTTTAATTTAACAGAATTTTCACATTAAAACATACAAACTATAATTAAATAAAACAAACACTATTGGGATAATTCCAACAGACTCGTGTTGGGACGTTTGGTGCGAGCGGACCCTCACGAGGGGAAGCACCTCACCTGTACATGCACGTGTAAACAGCAGCGAATGCCTGGCCCTGCGTGTTCTGCTGCTATCCCAGCATTAATATCCCAGTGCTGTCCCCCTCCCTTCATCCGCTGTCAACTTATCTCTCTTCCCTACCTTGCGCCTTTTATCCCGCGAGCGGCTCCTTTTCTTCGCCTTCTCCTCCTCTTTCTCCTTCCGCTCCTGTTCGGCGAGCGCCTCTAAATCCTTATTCTTGCGTAGATGTTTGGCGGCTTGTGCCATAGTGCCGTTAACAGCCTGCGAGCGCCGTGACGGGCTGAGATGGCTCTTTAGCTCCGGTGATGGATGCTGGTGGTGGGGATATTATCTCAGTTCCTCTCATCCAGTCCTGCAGCACTGGAGTGAGCGTGTGCGCCGCGTCTCCCTCACACTCTCTCTCTTCTCTGTCTCTCTCCTCCGCTGCAGCACTAGTTAGTCAGGCAGACAGACTTGAGAAGGCTTCATTGAGAGGGATACTGCTGCAGTACTGCGCACCTCTCTCTCTTTCTCTCTCGCGCTAATATTCTCTTGTGTCTTTTTTACGTCGATCTCTCACTTTCGCGCCACTCCTGTAGTGGAATTCAGCCTGCACACCTTTCCCCTCTTACATGCATGTTCTTGTGTTATATTCTCTTTGGCGTCCTATCTGCAGCAAATAACAAACAAATAGCACGACAAACACAAGCTTTTTGGTGGGATGCATCCATTTTTGGGACCTTCATAAATCAATTCTGACAGCAGCAAACCCTTATGGCATTATACCAGCAACATGGGACACCCATAGTGCAGCTTGTTACTCACTCTTAATAGGTTATCCTTTACAACAAAGCAAAGACAGATGAACGTTTTGGTGTCGGTTCCTCACATGAAGATCATTTTAATAATCTAAGAAAAATTTTTCCCTCTATCCCCTTATTTTGCAAAGCAGAAGTAAGCTATTTTAATCTACGAAAATGCTAGGACTTCTGATTAATTAGCTGTGATTGGGAAATAAATATCAAACTGTAGATCAGGGGTGCCCAATCCTGCTCCTGGCGATCGACTGTCCTGCAAATTTCAGCTCCAACTCTAATCAAACACACCTGAAGCGACTAATTAAGGTCTGTAGGATCGCTGTGTTTGATTAGAGTTGGAGCTGAACATTGCAGGCCAGTTGATCACCAGGACCATAACTGGGTACCCCTGCTCTACATTGCTAGGTTTGATGGGTTGCATTATGCTGCGTTCCAGCCAATCTGTGTTTTTCCAACCTTCTACCCGAGAAAGAGCACTGGAACGGACGTCAAACCTGTGACTTCCCACCTGTGAACTCGTGCTAGATTGATGTACTCCCAGTTCTGAGTTCTTACGTCACATAGCCCGCAAAACAACAATGGCAGCACCTAAGGATGCAGTGTTTATGCAAGCACTACACTAAAATAAAAGGTAAAACAGCTTCTCTTGTCTCATGCACTGTTGTTCCTCCTCCATTTCCCTCAAATAAGCAAGGTAAGCATCTTTGGTGATAAAAATGATTGTAAATTATCATAAGGCTCAAAACCTGGCTGGTACGCAGCATATATACATTGGCACAAACTGATTGGTTCATGTTGCATATGCAGCCAATGTGCTTGCTGCTTTACATTTCAATGGCTGTTAGCATTCAATAGAGCATTTTGCAGTGCACTTTTAGGGTTTTTCCAGCTCCACCTGTATAGATTTCCTATGGGTTATTTTATTTGCTGTTTGTTCAGCAGGAGTATGTCTTAAATACTCACAGCACCGGATTAGCGTATGCATTGGTAGTAGCAAGTTCCTACAGTATCTGCAATGACTAAGACCACATCCAGACAGAGAGGCATTTAGCGGTGTATGCATACATTTTGCAACGTATACGCGCTTCATCCAGAGGGATCCAGCGTTTTGGGAAAGTGAAACCGGTATTTTTTAAACCAGTTCCCAGAGTTAATAAATCCTAAAACGCCATCCTTGAGTTTTCATGTAGACAGCGAATCTATGTATTTCCTGAAACAATGATGTCATCAGCCCAAGTCTCACTGATCAGACACCGTTACATAACGTAACAGCAACAAAAACATGAACAAAAACTGAACGATTGTGGCCTTTTTTTAATAAACTTATATTAATACAGATTAATACATGTATTGTAATTTGCAAACCACCTATGAGGTTAATGCTCATAGTCCAAGTCTTCTTCTCCACTTTTAGTGCACCACAAGCTGGTCTGGCATGTATACCTCATTGTGTTGTGTTTAGTGGTTGTATGTGGATGCATACATTTCTTGATATAAGGGGGTGGGGGGATGGATAGGGAAAGCTCTGACTTCATTTGGACGCAGCCGAAGAATAAGTGCGGGAAGAAAAATTGCATTCTACAAAACCAGCATGTTTATGACTACAATAATACAAGTAGTATGATAGCAAATACCAGTTTAAATTATTAAGCCATAATTTTGTAGCCTTGGCCCCCCCATACTTCCTGTGACGCTACATTTTATTTTGCAAGCAAAGTTAGTCTGGCAAAGCTGCTGTTTTAGAGCATTTCTGTTCCCAAAAAAGTGGGAACCGATGAGAAACGAGCTTCCCTCCCCCCTCACTTGCACTTTTATGCAATCTATCAGTTTCATGCTAAAGATTCTTTGGAACCATAGATGCCAATTAACCGTTGTTTTCAAGACTGCACTACCAGTTCGGTGCACATTATGTTACTTCGATTTGACTTATGGACATATATTTTGATAAATGCCTACCAGAAGAGAATGGGATTTTCCGGGCTGATTCTGGTTTCTTGAATATCTTCAGATTTTTTGCTTGTCATTATCTCCTTCGGCTTGCTCTAAGGCACAATTTTCAGTTTGAAACAATATGTTCTTTGAATAACAAAACTGACCTGACATGATTAATATTGTAGACCTCAAAGCAGACTTATTCTCTGCACACCCCAGTCTCTCAAAATAAAGGAGAAAAAGCATGTTAAAGACACACTCATCAAAGAACGCTCCCTCATTCCTGGCCCCTCCCTTTATTCAATAATGCAGCGAGAAGGAACCATGTGGAGCCTGTGTGGTCAGAGATACATGATTTGTGTATGTGTATGAAGACACGGACATTTTGTGCCGAAATGGGACAATACCATGTTGAAGGATTCAATACACAGAGCTGTAAGCCAGTGTAAAGGTTTCCTTTGGGATAGTCGTGTGGGGAGGGATGGGAGCTTCTTTTGTTTTTCGAATTTCAGAGAGCATCTGCAGTCTGTATCCTGGAAAACCTGCACCTGTTCGTTCCTTACTCTCTCCCATAAAATAGCTCTACATCTCTCTCCAATACTGCAATCTTGCTGATGCAAGCAAAAAGAGGCTTTAATGACCCACATCCCTTTCCAAATGTTCAACGCTCTTAAATATGTAAAGGAATATAAGCATAACCACATAGCTGATAGTACTGGATCCACATCTTCTCTGTTTTTCTTGAGTCTGGTATAGATTGAACATATATGCAGATAGCTGACATGAAATCGTTTTGGATGTTCTATAATGTAACATGCTGAACTTTAAAAACATTTTAAATGTGCTTGTTTAAAAAATAAATAAATACAGCGGGGGAAATAAGTATTTGACACATCAGCATTTTTATCAGTAAGAGGCTTTCTAAGTGGGCTATTGACACAATTTCCACCACATGTTGCCATCAAGTCAAATATTGAATTCGTAAAAAGAAATCAGAACATTTAAGTATACAATTTGAGTCAGAAAAAATAAAGTGAAATGACACAGGGAAGAAAGTATTGAACACACTTTATTTAATACTTTGTAGAAAAGTCTTTATTGGTGATTACAGCCTCTAGACGCGTCCTGTATGGAGAGACCATTCAGCTGCATTGCTCAGGAGTGATTCTGGCCCATTCTTCCACACAAATGCTCTTTAAATCTTGAAGGTTCCTTGGGCCTCTTTTATGAACTTTGATCTTCAGTTCTCTACATAGATTTTCTATGGGATTTAGGTCAGGTGATTGACTGGGCCATTCAAGTAACTTGATTTTCTTTCTTTGGAACCACTTCATCGTTTCCTTGGCCTTGTGTTGGGGATCATTGTCTTGTTAAAATGTCCACCCTCTTTTCATTCTCAGCTTGCTGGTAGATGGCAGCAGATTTTTATCCAGAATGTCTCGGTCCATTTTTCCATTCATCCTGCCTTCAATAATACGAAGTCTGCCTGTACCCCTTGCTGAAAAGCAGCCCCAAACCATGATGCCTCCACCGCCAAACGTAACTGTTGGTATGGTGTTCTTGGGGTGGTGGGCAGTGCTATTCCTTCTCCAAACATGGTGTGTAGAGTG
>JAUCMU010000110.1:156103-172804 GCA_032275025.1 Enteromius treurensis | reverse complement strand
ATTTACAAACTACAAAAATATTTTATGTTATATATATATATATATATAATTATTTATATATTTACAAACTACTAAAATATTTTTTTACACAAACAGTTTATACATAGAAAATACTAAAATTTTCGATCCACCATTAGCAGCTACTATAATCTGGTCATCTGAGCTGTCACTTCAAACTTTGACTTGATACATTACTCCAAGCCTCCTGAAGGATTGGCCAAAGATGATTTGAACTGGTTGGCCACTTCTTACGGTCATCACTGCCCAGTTTCTCCCATAGTGGCTTCATATACTGTATGTATGTATTGCCTTACTTATGTAATCAAAATTACAATTATTATTGCTGGTCTTTATTGATAATTTTAATGTACAATATTTGCACCAAAAAATTGTAAGGATTTATGCTGTTATCCAAAACCACAAATTTTTGGACGGCAGTGTATTTCTGAGTTTAGCACATTGTGGCATGTAAGTGACATAGCAGAACATTATATTGCTAGGGTGTTCTGTGTGGTTGCTTAATGAGCTTTTGTCTTTCTGAAATTCTGACTGCAGTAAAATTGCAAAATCGGAAGTACTGTGTAATGATGACACAAGAAGTGTGCGCACGTTTCGTACTTTGGTTGGATTTTTATTTATTTACTTTTTAGTTTTACTTTCCGATAATAACCAGTCAGCATGAAACTGAAGTTGCAATCTGCTGGGACTTTTGTTTCCATCAAGATTTTATTGTGTCACTTGATTGTCGTCATTCGTTATTGCTGCAATTTCATGGTGACTTTAAGGTACTGCAATTCAGTAACACCACAGATAATACAGAAAGCTCACCAACTCTAAAGAATTTGTCAAGATCATGTTTCAACAACGTTTATAATTTACGTTATCATAAAAGTTTGTTTAGTTTGCTCAAACTATTGTTCAGGCTGGTCCAATCAATACACGTTTGTTCTTCAGTATTCAAATATACTGTAGCATGTTAGCTCATTAAGGGAAATGTTTATAACTAATTACTATTAATTAAGATTATTTGAAATTATTTATATCAGCTGCCAGTAGTAACTGTAGCAGAATTACCATCAACTAATCTGTTCATTCAGTGAACATAGTGTAAGTTCATATAAACTCCAAGAGGGGAAATTTCCGTGGGCCACAGAAAAATACCTTCTTACAGTATCACTGCATTAGAGCATGTAGCAAGGTCAAAATCGTAAAGGGACATTCATTTGCAAGGCAGAATCAGAAACGCATGTAATTTGTGCAAAGGTTTTATTAACTTTACATTAACTCACATACATTAGTGCTGGTGCCCAACGGGTACTATAACTAATACTAAACATCTGTTTCGTTTAGTTATATGTACGATACTTGCATTGCCTCATTGGCAAGGGTCTGATGCAGTCTCAAAGTCCTGATGGTTCCTAGGTTTTGGATTGGCAATCATGTTTTTCCTGGTTTGAATGATAGGAGATGAAAAGAGAGAGAGAGAGATCTGTCACGATCTGTGGATCTTGAGTAACATGGAAAGTCAAGGCTTCGGCCCGGCGTAAATCTTAGGTGTTGCCGTGGAGTTAAATCCTCATCTGTGTGTCTCACAAGACTGCAGACTGCGCTGCATCTAGGCCCGCCCGCATAAGTACTGGATTGGAGGTTGATATACAAATTAGAAGAGATTCTTAAAACCCTGAATGTTGCAAAGATATCAACATATAACAAACACTCTAATTAGATTGTCAGAAGACGAGTCCTTAGATACCAAACATGAATGCTACAATACAAAGACAAGCTTTTACATACTTACAATCTACACAGCTGCCAACCTCTGCACGTGGTAGTGGGAAGCCCTATTCCTTTGTTATATTCCCTGAGGGATCCTTGTGTACTCATGCTTGAGTTCATAATGTCCAGAGAAACCAATGTACTACAATGCCACTAGGGTTTTACAGCACATAAACGGTCACACTAAAAACAAACTGAATGTTTAGACAAGAGGCCAGAGTATCAAATGTGGTTTTATCAGCCACCCTTGGGCAGTTGGATTTGCCAACATTTAACACTGATATTTAGATTTGTATCAGAATGTAATACACCATGTATTTATGCGTAGCAAAGACATCAGATTTTTTTGACACTGCCTTTCTCTGGTCTCACATTCTGAAGGATTATAGGAAATGTGGGGGGTGGGGTGTTTATAGCCCCTTAGGAAATTGTTAAAACAGTTTCGCTCTACGGACTGAAAATGGAGAGCTACTTGTAGAGCGGCAGGGCGATAACATTCAGGCTCAGCTGGGAACGTTGGCTCTGTGAGGCTGTAATTTAGAAAGGATCCAAGGCTTATCAGTCGGCATCCTGGTGTTGGTGAAAAAAAAAAAAAAAAAAAAAAAAAACTCCAGGTATGAGTCACTCTGAGAGGGAAACATAGCTAACAATGTTCACACACATAAGCTCTGTTCCAAAAACCTAGTGAGCTCTATTCCTGTCATTCTAAGGCGGCATCGTAACTAGAATCAGGGGCGTCATAGTTGGGTAAAAAGTGGGACTAAATTAGCAGGACCCCAAGTGGGGGAGGGCCCCTGAGGAGTGAA
This sequence comes from Enteromius treurensis, assembly GCA_032275025.1. Taxonomy (NCBI): domain Eukaryota; kingdom Metazoa; phylum Chordata; class Actinopteri; order Cypriniformes; family Cyprinidae; genus Enteromius; species Enteromius treurensis. The sequence continues at coordinate 170,222 of JAUCMU010000110.1, read as the reverse complement.
ATTTTATTTTCCTTTAAATATAATTTTAAGATAACAATAAATGTTGTTATCTAATGCAAATGCTAATATTTCGGGGTAAATGCATCATTTGATTGATGTATTAAATGGTGTCGTAGGTAGTTGTGAACCTTGAGTTTACGGGGGCCCATGGCCACTGCTTGTGCATAGGGCCAGAGTTTGGTGGTACGCCAGAACATTAGAATGGAAGCTCATTTGGAGACTGAATTGCAACCCTCAGTATAGACTATAATTCACAAAAAGTGCATGGGAAACTGGACTTATTATTGTTTCCAATAGAGTTGGAATGATAGCAGTGATAGCAGTTGCTAAGCTAGCAACATGTGGTTATAATGAAAGGCTGTTTATATCAAGAATGATAAGAATTAGGGTAACTATAAATGGTTATACAGTCACTGTAACTGTTATAATGTGTAATTATATAATTCTAAGAATAGTAAAGTATAGACCACTGCTTTTTTTCCCCAGCAGAATAAACACATTGACAGTCAATCAGAATCCACCCAACTTTAAAGAATCTGAGCATTTGAAATGGCAGCTGATACACTGTACCTGCACTTCTAATAAACCACAAAGTAATTATCTAATTTAATTTCATTAAATCTAAAATGAAAAACAAATTATCAACATTCAGTTATCACCAGTTTCAACAACCAGTTCATAAGTAATTTGTATGTGAAGCAAACTGCAGTGGTGTTTTTTCTTTTTTTTTTTTTGTATTTGTGATGCAGCCCCGTGAGGACAACTTTTAAAGAAACTTGCCTACCTGCTACTATTTCAAGGTATGCAGTCTTTTTATGTCATCATATTGAAGTGGCACTGCTGAAAATTGGTCCAGGAAAATCTGCTTACTTTTATATTTTTTATACTGGGATTTCAAATGCTGGAGTGGTGAATACTTTTTCTAAGGGTGGCAGAGAAGATCTGCATCTGACACTATGTATATAAACTTTTCTCTAGGTTTGACCACAAGTTGGATGATTTTTATTTATTCATTAATTGTTTGTTTTCCAATTTCAGGAGTCCCCGAAACCACAAATAAGCTCACTGGCTTTTGAAATAGAAAACTCTAACCAGACCAACCAGACTGGAGACAAGTCAATCAATCAATTAATCGATCAATCAATCATCCATCCATGGTCCAATTAGAGTCAAATTTCAAATTTCTGTTTCAAAGTGCTGTTTTCAATAATTGGCTTGTTTTATCATCTACCATGTTAAAACACATCCTAAATTGCTTATCAAAGCAAAAAACGCTCCTCAATAAATCAATAAACTAATTTTTTTTTTTTTTTCAGCAGACCTTATAAAAGAGATATCTTAAGCTGTAGGGTTAAAAGCCTGCTGGTGTGAATGTGGTAAAAGGTCACTGGAGTGGCATGAGGGTTGCGTATAGGGAGCAGAAAGATGATTCTCTGCTCAAGGACACAGACAGAAACATCTCCATTTATTTTCATGTCAAGAGCCTCTGGGTGTTGTCTGCTCTGAAAAACACAGAGATGCTGTATTCTGCATGCTGAGCCTCTGCAAAGCAAACCAGCTCTCTGGAGAGCAGGGTCTGTCATCGTCCTCCAAGTTTGAGGAGAGCTGAGTTGAGTAAGTGGGCGCACTGATTAACTCTTTATACCGTATGATCAGGTAGGCGTAGCTTTTGAGGTATCCAGAAAACTGCTAGTAAAACAGCTGTCTAAAAGTCTCCAGAGTGGGCCCAGAGCTCCTTTAGAACAACCTGATCTGAATGTATTTTGGTAGAACAATTTGGGTTATGTGCACCATTCAAGGATACGGTGCTGACAGGCGAAAGAGGGCAGAAATACTGGCATGCTCAGCATCAGAAATCTCCAGGCGCACTGCCTGGGACCAGAACCAGTAACTTGACTCTTTCCAGCAAAGTGCCAAATCCCCCTGTGGCATATAAATATTCCGAATGCATGAACACCAGAAATCTTATTTTTTCTTGAGGATTCTGTTGTACTTTGAGAATGCAGTATAATACGATTGAGGCGCTACAGTAATTTAATACTATTTCTATATTGTGAGGCTGAAAGGGATTATCGATCTTCTCTGTCTGAAGCTGAACAGACAGTACAGAAGATCAATATCCCTAAGAAACTTTGCTAAGGTTTTTGGTTTACTGTCATAGTGACCTACATTTCAGTCATAGGGTGTGCCTTGTGCATTGGTGTGCAGCACTGTTAATCAAGAAAGAAAAGGACAGCAATGTTGAAATGAGTCCAGTTACAGTCAAACAAATATATTGATCCAACAAGAGTGTAATTTGCAGTTGTTATTGCTTCTGCTAAGTCTACTAGGCGACTTGAGAAGGACTATTAAGGAGAACAAAACATATGTTAGAATGGAAACTAAAAGTATTTTAAATCACATGAGACACTATTTTATTCATAATAGAATATAGTAAACATAACAAATGTTAAAATTTAACAGTTACAAATTTTTACAATTTTATTGTACACAATTAGCTTATTTGATGCCTGCTACAGGTCTCAAAATAGTTGGGATGGGGACATGTTTATCATGGTGTAGCATCTCCTCTTTATTTCAAAACTTTATTTCAAGTTGGAAAACGTGATAGAGGTTATGAGTTATGAGAATCAAGGTTATATGATTCTAAAGTTTGGTCCCATTCTTGCCTGATGTTAGTTTCCAACTGCTGAAGAGTTTGTGGTCGTGTTTGATGTATTTTTTTGTGTTTAATGATGTGCCAAATGTTCTCTATTGGTGAACAATCTGGACTAAACTATTGGGAGCCCTGACAGATTGGAAACTGTGGAGAAATGAAATTGGAAGAGTACTTGGGTTGGTTTTGTCTAAACTTTGCAACCCTGTAGGTAAAATTAATTTCAGGGGTTAAAAATGTTGTAATAAGTTAGAAGGGGTTCATTTTCTTCTTGTTGGGAAGTAGAGTCAATGTCAGTATGTTGTATTCATGGCTTTAAAAGATAAGTGTGTAAAAGTTCGCAGGTTGGTTTTCTTAAAAATTGTGTTTTCAAAATATTTTCATCTGCCAGGTGAAAGTAAGCCCAATTGCTTATTAAAATAGTACACTCTCCTAAATAAATCATACAATTACTGTGTCATTCATGTATGTAGCACAAACAGTGTGGGATGAGTTAAAGTTGGCATACAATCAAAACTGACTGATAAATCTTACTGTGAAAAATGTTTAAAATATTATTTTTTTTTATTATAAATTTTTTTTAAATATAAAATGCTTCTGATGTATGCTACAGTAGCCACATTCAAATCTGCCTTAATTTCAGTAGACAAAGCTCAATTCACAATCCAATCAATAACCAATAAACATATTAGCATAGTATTAGCAATGCATGCATCCCAATGTTGTGATTGACAAGACAAGAGGAAAAAGCTCATTTATGTCAGTTCAGCAGCCATCTTGGCTGCCTCTGCACATTTCTGTTACAATAGACAACAAGACTTATGCAGTTGATGTATTACTGTTCTTATTATTAATATTATTAAAATAATTATGTATTGTGAAAAAAAGTATACTGTAGTACAGCCATTCTGAATATTCAGTTTTACGAAGACTAATTCACAGCCTTTATTAAAGAAAACCTTGGCATGACCAGGTCATACCCTTCTGTCTGCAGCAGTCTTTGCCAGTGTTTGCTGCTGAGCATGTTGCTGCAGCTTTTCAGCAACACTTATGATGCTCATTTGTCTCCATCAGACACTGTAGTCACAACTGTGTGCTTGTCAACTAAGCAATTTCAGTGTCTTAGTTTCTTGACTTCCATTGTAAAAACAAAGATAATGAATTTCAACAATATATATCAGTTGTAATGGCATTGTGTACCTAAAATCATTCTTGCATACTGTCATGGATAATGCAGTTATTTTTCCAATGTGATTTTCTGTATTTTAAAAAAATATATATATCTACCTTTCCTTTCCTTTCTGATTTACTTTCTAGTTCTTTTCATATTACAAGCAATGCAACAAGCTAATCAGTGCTGTTATTTTTTATCTTTTAATTTTTTTTATAGATGGAAGATTTCAAATGACAAATCCTGTAGTCCTGCCATCGAGATGAATAGGAATCCTATCAGATAGATTAGCCATCATGAAAAATAAAAATGTTACATGCCACACCCCCTTGTCCTTGGAGCATAATTGCTTTCCAAAAGCAGCTTTGGCGCCATGGTTAAATAGTACACTTTAAGCAGACAACACTGATGAATAAATCAGCATAACTGACTTAAATAAAAGCCTTACAAGGATTGCTTGTAAAATTATGATTAGTAGTATCTTATTCATTAGAGCTGTATGCAACAGGCAAGCAAATCATTTTCCTTTAAGCGCAAAGTACCAATTGTATAAGTCTCCATGTCATAATATGTTTTGGGTGATTTGATGTATTCACATGGCCATGATGATTACAAAAAGGACTGTTAAAAAAGCAATGATTTAGAGTTAATAACGATGACAAAGTGCTGCTGGCATCTGTAAACAAACTCACACACAAAATCCATGTGGCTCAACAACCTTTCACAACGATTATTGACACTGTCAATCACAAACATGGCAGGCATGTAACAACAAAAGCTGGAACAGTCTCTCACATAATAAACGCACACATATGGCAGAGAAATCGGCTTCTCTGTATTCTACTGCCTTCTAGCATGTGTCTCGTCTCGAAATTGCAATTTTTCACCTGCATGCTCCATAGCCGCCCATCTTAACGTGGCATGTGCCCTTTTGAGATGTCAGTCATGCGACAGTGATGGCAAACAAGCTCAAGGACTTGAGTGCCACTCCAGTGATCACCAATGGCTAACAGTCCATCACCGCTGCCACAGCAGACCCTGTGCGACTGATCAATTCAGTTGGACAATGCTGTTACACGGCTTCCCCACAATTACTGAAGAATAAACGGAGAGGGAGCTTTTTAATTCTGTTACTGTATGATGCTCGCTGTGTTTTGATCTTGAGTTTTGAGGTTTGTTGAGATGCCAAAACTTCTGCAGACACATAAATACCCGTTTGTGTCAATTTGCTGTTTGCTGTCTCTGCGAAACAGTAAAGGACTCAAGCTGCCTTCACTCAAATTTACAACCTTCTCCTCGTCTGCTTTTATGGGAATGTTTATAAGGATTACTTGTCCCAATAGTGTGGCTTGTTGTCTAACTTTGTCACAACAACAAGTTGTGCAATTGCTGTCATCATCTTTGACATTCAAAAAGATTTTAATTCAAGCTTATGCATCTTTTAACATCTTCCACAACTGGCATTATCAATTATGAAACAATCATGTTATCAGTTTCAAAGGGATGAGAATACAGAGCACCGATTTTCACGCTCCCCTCTGAACAAGATACGCTCCCTTCTCGTGTGATGTCAAGTGATTTATATCTCATTAGCATCTTTTTCAAAAGAATGCTCCGTATTCAGTTGTGTGATTCTTCTGGCTTAGTGCCACACCCCTACGGCAAAACCAATTAGTTGCAAAAACAGCTCTCTAGAACTTCCTGCTACAAAACTAACTAATAATCATTTCACACCATCGTGACTAGCATGCAGCTTTTGCTAAAGTGTACAATGAAAACATCCAACTTTCTCATCACACGCCTTTCTCAGGTAAGTATATCATGATGGTAGCAAATTGTTATTGATTGATACTTAAAAGAATAATGATGAGGTACAATATTGAAAGCTTTTGTAAGAGTAAAACTGTTTGGGAGTACATGGCATACTGTAGCACACTTATATTCCTTATCAGAAAAAAAAAAGAAAAATCAGTAACGCTTTATTTAATGATGCATATTACTAGATTATTAGCCATTTAGTAATTAAGCACATATTAATGCTGGAAATACTTATGAAAACTATTTACTATGACTTTTCCCCTCAAAAAAATCTTAATTTGCTGCTTGTTAATAGTTAGATAGTTGTTAAATTTAGGTATTGGGTAGGATTAGGGATTTAAAATAAGGTTTTGAAGAATAAGGCGTTATTGTGTGCTTAATCAGCACTAATGAATGGCTAATATTCTAGTAAAACACATGCAAATAAGTGACTAAATAAAGTACCCCCCGCAGCTATGATGTAAAAGTGTAATAAGTTTCTACATAGTTTAAAACTATACTGTAAAAAACAAATACAAACTACTTGTAATCCTTTAACTCGAAAAGATCGGCTCCATTCTTTTCAATCTGGTGGCTGTTAAACTCCAAGTGGTCTCATGGGATGTAACAGTGTCCTGCGACTTCACACTTCAGAATCTCTGGCTGCAGGAGGTATTGTTTTGCTCACTGTTCCATGAATGGAGTATTTGGAAATCTTATTCATCTGACAAACTGCTTTTTGAGTTCTATGTTGTTGGGATGTATGCATATTTGGACAAAACACTTTTTCTCTTCCTGTTTCCCAAGGTTTTCTGCTGTCGTTCTCTTTCTACTAAAAATAAGTAGCTCAAAAAATAACGTCTGTACGTTTTTTTTTTTTTTTTTTTTTTTATCTAACAGCTAAGCCTTGTGTTGGCAAGAGGCAATGTTGAGGTTCAGGGTTTGCTAGTTGACAGCAATTTGAAAGCAAAAGAAATCCAGCTAATGATGCAGTAGTGATTCTTGCTGCTCTAGAATATGTGCAGTTGTAAGCGATTCCTTGGGGGGCCACATATTTTATCTGAGAAATATGAGCTGCGTAGGTGCAGTCTGCTTCTCAGGGACACAACAGAGGGGATATGGGTAGGGAGCAGAGAGGTTGCCAGAAGACTTCCAGGAACATATGGTGCCTGCACCACAGCTCCTTGACACCTTTCAAACAGCAGCTGTTTTGAGAGTTTCATAGATTATATTTACTGTTTAAGCAGCATAACATAGCTCACTATTGGTACAAGGCGATACTGTGCTAATATCGAAATTATAAAGAACATGTTTTTATTTTGTTAACAGTGTCTGCTTTAGTTTTAAACATTTGATGCATTTAATGACATTCTATAATCAATATATATTCAAATGACTGTAATTTAGTAAATAATACATCAAAACTCTAGATGATGGAGGTATTGGTTTCTTAACATAACTGATGATATTCATGGCATTAAACGATTTAGCTAGTTATGACATATTTATTTATAAATTACTTTTTGGCAGCACCATAGCTCATTTTTCAGTGTGTGAGTATTTGTGTCTGTGTGCAAATAAGTGTGTCTATGTGGAGATAAGTCAAAGTAAGTTGTGATGGGCCAGCATAAGTTCTAGGCTATTTTTGAGTCCCATCCTTGTCTGGTGTTTCTGTTGGCAGTAAAATAAATCCTTTGGAGAAGACTCTCACTGGAAGCATCTATTGGTATATTGACAGAAAATCCACAGTAAAACTATCTGCAAAGAGTCATTAGAATGACTAATTTGTATAGTTACAGCTCCAATACACATGACCATTTAATTTAAATCTCCTGTGGATAACCAAATAGACAGTGAAATCAAACTTAATTTTACTTTGACAAACATTATTGCATTGTATATATTAGTATTTGTATTTCTTCTTTGGGACACAGAAAGAAACATTCTGAATAATGTATTGCTAACACTGCAACACTCTTTTTTCGTCTTCTGCTTCTATGATCTGTGCCGGTCCTTATGTGGCATTTTGCATTTACTTCATATTAGTTTAGTGAGCATAGTGATTTTGTAAGCTACTGCTTGCTTACATTTGGTTGTTGTTATTTATTTAAAATTTTGGATAATCTGCAATCCAGCAGGCAATACAATAATGCAAAATAACTGTAAAATAAAATGTAATAAAAACTATAATGGAAAAAAAATAGTTACATATTTTTCTTTATTTAAATGGCACCCATTCAACACAAAATGTTATTTAAAAGTAACTTATTTTTCAAGCAACCTATTTTCTGGTTTCTTGATTTTAAAGCTTTTAAAAGCTTTTTATGTATGTTTACATTTTGTTGTGTGGGAAGAGTGATATCGAAAAAGACACAAGGGATGACTCTTGGCTGTGAAAGTCTATATAATTTTTTTCTATCCGAATGGTTCGGATTATTCGTGTGATGTGTTGATTATTCATATGCACAACTGCAGAACCTGGTCTCTTTATTATTTGATCTGGAAATAGGTTATGCTAATGTTAATGTGCCTACTTGAGCTTATTCTGTATGTATGCTTTATCTGACATGGTGGAGCTTTTGACAAATCCGTCTCTAAAAGGAAAAATAAAACTGTTTGTGCAGCATTTATTGCATTTGCTTATTATATGAATAAAGAATTAAGAGTTAATTTATTGCAAATACTTTATTTATTTATTGCAAAGGAAAAAAAAAAAATAGTTACTAGATTACTAGTTACTAGTACATTAGGTAAGATCATATTTGCATGTGCGATAGTAGATCGTAAGTAATTGACTACATGGAATTAGAAACAGTTATTTTGCAAGTTTGGTGTGACTCGAGATTTTTTTCGTGGAATTAAAGCTTTGTTAATGCGCTGCAGGAAATTGCAGAGACCCAGCTGGATTTTGACATGTATTTCTTTCATTGGCTGGGCTTGCAGTGAACTGCCCCACTGCTGCCTCAAGCATTGATATCACAGCTATAAATAATAAAGTAACCCGTGGCTCAGGGAATACATGTATCTGAAACAATGAGAGTGCCTAGATTGTTCTTTGGCAGGATCAGATCAGTATATATTAATGAGACTGAAGCGCAGAAGCTGTGATTATTTTTTAAAAGCTTGGCTTCATTTAGTACTTCAGGAGGAATGATTTTGATGGCCCTGGTAACTATGCTGTTACATTATAGAGAGACTAAATTCAGCCCTAGCCCTCAATAAGAAGATTTATCTTTGTTAGGTGCTGCTAAGAACTTTATTTTTAAGAGTAATATTTAACATTTGTCGTACTGGCAAAAACAAAGTTATATATACTACTCTTTGTCAACCAGAGAAATCACAGTTGCAGAAGGCTTAATGCTTGGTTGCTCAAACAAAATCAGATTTCCTGTCTAGTTTTCTCTGATGTTCAGTGTTCTATAATGTCCACATTTAATGCTGCAAATTGATCTTCTTTGGATTGGGCACTATAGGAACTAATATTAATTTGTTACCTTAGTGTTTCTCAAGTAATTGTAACTTAAATATTAATCGGGGGCATTTAAGAGGTTCCACATTAGAAAATAGTTAATTGAGGTTCAATAAATTATTAATTAATAAAGCCTGTCTAGAGGGAGACCATTTGTCAGATTTTTCAGAGTGTTATATGAATATAGCACCTTTTGAACAGGTGAGGATGAGAATTTATGAGAATAGCAAAATGATCCTAAAATAATTCAGAGAGAGAGAGAAAGAGAGAGAGAGAGAGAGAGAGAACATATTTACGTCATCCTTCCATAATTACAAAACTATTGATTTTTTATTTATGTACATAATTAATGTTTTATGATTTATATAATTTACTTAAAAAATAATAACAACGGACACATTTGTGTCAGCAAACAGCATTCATAAGATGTTTTGCAAACAGAAATCTAAGACGCGACCAGAATAACTTGATTGTTCATCATTTCCAATCAAGCTGTAATTTTGTCAAATGAAGTGTGGAAATATGATTTAATTGTGTGCATTTAGAGTATTTAAAATGCTAATTAGGACATTTACTTCGGTAATACAAATATGTTTTTTGTAGATTTAAAACTGTTCACGCTGTCAAAAAAGACAGAATGTGAAAACATATTGAATTAACACTAATGAATGGCATTAAAAGGAGAAAACTTTTTTCTTTGTGCTTCTTAAAAACAATTCAATAATGTCTGAAATAAACAAAACAGTGATTATTGTATAAACTGTAATAAACTCTGTTTACTGAGCCATGTATTTCATACTTATGTAAGACGCACTAATGTCCAATAATAATAATAATAATAATAAACATAACTTCAGGGACATAAAAACTTCAAACACAATGGAGCTGAATCCACATTTCCATTAGATTTGTTGTTTTCTTTGGTACATCATACAAACTCCACACCAACAGCTTCTAAAGGGCCAATTCACAAGAAGATCATAAATAAATACAACTGAGACCAAAAGCCTTATTTTCTCACTCAATCACTTCCATGGCATTTACAAAGCATGCAATGAAAAGGGAAGTGGTGTATTTGGTGGAGATAAATGCACTACTCAAATGGGAATGGCATCGCTCTTTAAAGGGGAAGAAGGTGTTTTCTTTCACTGGATGATAAATGCAGCCATTGCTGTTGTGTAAATTTAACTGCAAAGTTTTGAGTTTTCCTTGAGGCACTGCAGCACACTGTAATAGTCAGCCTTTGCCCTGTTATAAACTGTGGATAAAACCTCAATAGGAAAAATGAACGTCTCAAAATATGTCCTGGTGGTTAAAAACAAACAGCATTTTGTCATTGACTTTTAGGGCTATGGCAGTCTGCAGTGAGCTCATATTTATTCCATTCCAATTTTACAGACTAATGCTAAAGCTTCTCTTGAAGGCTCTTAAAAGCTTCAGTTCCTTGCAAACGTATCATTATAGTGAGCCCATGCAAGACTAACACAAGCCGTGGGTAGAATGTACTAACCTTTCAAATATAGTGCTCCGACAAGCCCCTGTGACAAACTTGAGGTGGATGTTGCAGCAAATTTTCACATGCAAATGAGCTGTGTACCAAACTGTTGCTGCAAATTTGCTGCAAGCACTCAAACCTTTGACCATGAATTAATAAAAACTGACAGCATTTTAATTTGTTGAATATATAATGCATATTGTTTCCCCTATGATTTATAAACTGTACGTTTGTCTAAATACAAGTAAATCTGAGACAAAAACCTGCCTTGCAAGCCCACAAACCATGCAGAGAATGCACAATTTACAATTTACAGATGTGTGGTTGGAAATCCTCTTCTCATACTGCTTTCTGCTTTGGAATTGGCATGAGGAGATATCAGATTGCATCAGGCTTCATTGCGAGTCCTGCAGTCAGTGTAAGAGGCTTTACTGACTGACTTCTATTGGCAAAAGGGGATAATTCAATGAAACATTATGAGCCCACTCCATACTCCATAAAAAGATTGCCTCCTCCCCTGCAGTGACAATGCAGCTCTCAATTTGGGAAAACTGTAAAGCTTTGTACCAGAAAAAATGGAAAGAATTCCACAGAGGGAATAGAATGTTTGAGCATTTAGAGAGAAGACTTTATCTTGTGTGCAAGGAGGGGCTGGCTGACCTGTGGGACTGAAGGACTGGATTAAAGATTTCCTGCCACACGGGCTTTAGCAGCTATGTCAGTGGTATGCCGATGACTCCCTCAGCGCTGCGGCCTTGCTGCACAAGACCACTACAGACATTGTTTTGTTTGAACTAGAAGGACAGGTTAAATTGGAGATTTCTGTGACATGAAGCAGATTCGTTAGATGAGCTGGAGTCATTTGATAATGACCCAAGCTGTGATGGGAAAAGTGGGGCAAAGCTCAGAATCAGATTAATTAGTCTGAGACACATGACTAGCGGCTCACATGTTGGGGATGCCAGGAAGCTGTTGTGGCAATGCAAAACTCACTTTTGCTTTCTTACATATACAGGAATGCTGTAAAATGAATTAATTGGGCTAAATTTGTTATTTGCTAACCTATGATCATTTTTAAGGAATCATGAGAAGTAGTTCTTGCCATTTCTTTTCTGAATCATACTCACACTTTGTTAGAATGTTTTAACACATTAACTAGTATGTTTTAAACCTGGGCATTGCTATCATGTCTTGGGCGGATAGACACACAGACAGATAGATAAATAGATGTTGTTTTAGCTTACTCATTTGCCTCCCTTTGTTTGTTTCAGAGATCCACATACTCTTCATCTTAACTCATTATAGTATACTGTCTGCACAACTAGTATGCACGATATGTAGCATTAAGATTAATGTTCAAAGCCCTCTCTATGCCAGAGCTTGTTTTCCACGATTCGTCGATTCTACATGGATTCCTGTTTGTTCCTTAATGAATGTCATTGCAAATGGATGTGCAATGTGAATTTTTATGCCCTGCACTGGTGTGAGAAGCATGCTAAACTGTGCATAATGAGGCCATATTGTTAACTCTGTATAGAAGAATCCTCTACATTACCTGCATTTGTCTGGAGAGTGCAGTGAGTCACTCCTGATCGCTTTGATAATGCAAGAAACACTGCACATACTGTAACAAATGATTGGCTTTCAGTAGAAGTTCAGGAAATATTTGCAATAACTTTTTAATCATCTACAACATCTGCAAATTTAATTAAAGTTAATAGCATGTTAATAACAAGTTAATAACTATTATTTTCAAGAACAAATGAATTAATTACGATAAGTAGCAGACTGTAATAACCATTAAGTATTATTCTTATATGATACTTCATATGATCTGACCTAACAATGAGTACCTTTTTTTCTTGTCTCTTTTTTTTTTACAGTATTTGTTAATATTTTTCATATGTGATTTGTTCATTGTTTATTGCTTTAACTAATTAAATGATACAAGCAAGTTTAAACACAGCTATTGATCATAAAATAAGTAATACTTCTTGTTGTCAAGCCTGCACTGCCGAAAGTACAACTATTTTATTTATTTTTTTATTTTTTTCGTTTCGATCCACCAAATCTGTGATATCAGTGTCAAAAAAATGTAAGCACAACAGTCGAAGACAGATTATTTGAAAAGCAACGCCTATTATAACTACGCTGACATACAGTATGACTGCAACACTTGTGCATTATCGTTCTTGTTTTGTTTCGTACGACTTATGTCATGACTGTCTTGCTTGCTTTCAACTGTAAGCGTCGCCCAGGAGACAGAGAACTCTGATATTGCCTTTGTTTTGACAGTGTGTCATATCTTATGAGTGATTTTTTTTTTTTTTTTTTTTGGAACATTGTTCTGTCATCCCACTTTCTCATCATCCTCTGGGATATTTTTTAATTTGATAAAAACGTCACATTAATGGCAAGGTTGAAAAGAGCAGTCAGCTTGTAAAAAAAGTCCATTGCAACTTTAGACTAATTCAAAAGTTCCAATTTAACAATCAGTGTTTTTTTAGACAATATGCGACTGCACAGGTAGTTTTTGCTTTCTGACGCTGGCAAATAATATTGCGGTATTCAAACATGTCAAGTAATTTATTTAGTGTATGGAATTTTGTGGCCCATAGATCTGTCAGATTTAAGACAAATGTGCGTGAAAAGAATGTCATTCCTTCTCATAATTTCTCTTTTAAACGTTTAAATCAAAAATATTTCAAATGACTACAGGATGCATCTGTAATTTTAGTTACATAGGTGTCTGTAGTAATTATCACAACAAATAGATTTTTAGGCAAAACACATCAGTCCTGTTGATGCTCATGATGCTCAGCGAGCTCATAATACTTCATTCCACAATATAAAGACAGACAATCTATTGCAAGGATGAAGCTAACTGTAGGAAAACACAATCCTGTCTTTCTCTGGTTTACGCAATTAACAAACGTCATGCAATAATGAATGGTTTGCATTTTAAATTCTTCATCTAGTTTAGTGACTTAGTTTAGTACTTAAATGCCACACTGTTTTGCCCTGAGCTAACACACAGAAACTGTTGAGAAAAATTTACAGTTGAAAGTGTATCTGTATTATTTATTTATTTAATTAGAGAAATGCTATAATCTTTCATGAAGAAACAGGTTTAGTTCTGTCCGTTCCGAAACATAATTTTATAGTTTTCTGTGTTTTCACAGAAGTGAAAGCATGCATATGTAAGCAGACACATATGTAAAATTAACAGTGTAGTGCAAGTTACTTCCAAACTGTAATATATTACATATTACTTGTTTTACCTGTTATTTAAAAGTCATGCCTTACATTACAATATTACTGATTAAAAATTTTAATGCATTACATGACTCTTGTATTACTTTTGAGATACTTTCACCAAAATAACTACACTTAACTACTGCCGTTGTTAAGTGGTCATTTAAAGCTTTTTTGTATTTATGTCTTTTTTCGCTGAGTTTTTATTGCATTTTAGGCAAGTTGTGATGATTTGAAAAGGTTAAATTGATCAAACATAGTTTATGATCAGCACTG
>JAUCMU010000110.1:102137-112804 GCA_032275025.1 Enteromius treurensis | reverse complement strand
ATCAGGTGCGTTAACAAAGAGAGACACGCAAAATATGCAGAGCGGTGGGGCGCGAGGACCAGGATTGAGAACCACTGGTTTAACAGCATGTTAAATTGTGACAAGGCTAATCTATGTATTACCGGTAGTGCCTATTTTTGGCAGTAGGAATATTTCTGATGTTAAAATCTTTCGCCATTCACAGCCATTTACCAGTAGTTATCAACATTTTTGTGAGCACTGTAAAATCACATCTATTTTCTCATATTAGGTTAAGATCTGTGACAGATCTCTGACAGATTTACTGCAGGGCTCTTAAAGCTTTTGACACAATATTTCAGAATAGTTGGAAGTGAGGGGCTCTGCACGTTCATGTGGAGCCATCAACCAATCAAACTTTAGCCAATTAGGATGTCATTCCTGTGGTGATGGGTTCGGGAAAAAAAAAGAAAAATGAGAGGCCATGAGCATGGATGGTAGCATAGCATAGTTTTACTTACAACGTGCTTCATTTGACAGATTCTTGTCTTACCGTTCTAAATTAAGGTAACAGATGTTCATTAGCTTATCCTTACTTAGAGCCTCTTTATATGGGCTTTTGGACACAGAGAGGGCTTAAGGCACATAGATTTGCAGCACAATTTAGGTATATGTAAGTAGATTTACAGCATGATACAATGCTTCTATTTTTCCATTGCACTATAAGTGAAGTCTTTCAAAGTAGGTGTTAGTGAATAGTCTTCCTTCTTTCTTTCAGTGCTTGCTGCCTTCTCGCCTACTTAGTGGTCACCACTTGAAAAAGGGATATGGTAATAGTGTTTGGCACAGTGTGAAAGCAGGGACCCTGGACTCAGAAGCAGGTCAGCACACCTGATCTTGCATTAACAACCCACATCTACACTTCAAAGGAATAACACAGAACAGCAGTCCTTTGACTGTTTTGAACACCAGATATTGTTTATATTATCAATTCCTCTGAAAATATACAGGGTATAAAAGCCCTTTAGTTTGTCTTAGCATTCATTACTATATTTTCCCCGTTGGGGTTTTCAAAGGATTTCATCAACAGTGTGTCTCTTCTCTGACAAAACTTACAAACATTTCCAGGGTGTAAAGAGAACATTGGAAAAAATATTCTTGGGTGTTGCTTAAGTTAATGTTAAATATTAAACATATAGGTTTCTGTATTTGCAAAATAATATGGTTTACACCATTCTTACACTTTGTCTACAGGTAGGGGTAAAACCTACCAGTTCACAGCAAGGCAACCAGCAAAGCGCTCTTTAATTCAGTGTTTCTGTCAGCTTTCTGTTAGTGATGGGCACATACTTTCAAGTGCTTGACTACTCTCAACATTTATTTTTTTTAAATTATAAATACATTAAAACCATCAAGAAGGGAAAAATAAAGTACCGTATGGCTTTGGAAGCATGCAGTGATGCCTGGATTCAATTTGATAATGGAAATGCAGTTAGCAATGTACTGACAAATTATTGGTTCAAAAAAAAGCAATGATAGATTAAAAGAAGATTAAAATACAGTTTAAAAAAATATCTGCATTGTCACAATTCATATGCTTAAAATCACAATAACAACACTTTTGCATTACATTTTTATGTTATGGATTTTTTTGTGTTCATTTGACTGTGTTTTAGCTTAAATTTGCTTTTTAATAATATCTATAAAATAGGGCAAACACGTGTGTGATATTTCACTAGCAATGCTTATAAATTTGTTGTTAAAGTTTTGGTATATGTGTTTATTTGTCTTTAGTGAAGAGATGTATTTTTCATTTGGAGAGAAAAGAAAAAATTGACAACTTGAAGTCAGTTTCTCATTAAAAATGAATGCATAAATACAGTAACAAGGATTTATTTTCTCAATAAAAACAAATCCACCAAGACAGAATTATGATCTAATAAGCTGATAACATCAGCCTTTTATGCAGTGTTGGGCAAGCTACTTAGAAAATGTAGTGAGCTAAGCTATTGTCATGTCCAGCAAACTGTTTTATGTCTGTTTTCACCCATTGGACTAATCATCAATGAACTCATGTCTCAGCTACCTTGTCTGCTGTTTTTGTTGCTTGTTCATGTCTCCACCCCTCTCGTTTGTAGTCAAGGTGATTCATTGTTTCTCCGCCTTATGTCACATGTATAAATAGCCTGGATATCCTTTTGTTAGTCGCTCGTCAATGTTGGATGTACGTCTGTTTTCCCCGTTGTCAAGCCCTCTGTGTTTTCCCGTGGTCCTGGTGTTTTCCTGTGTTTCTCTGCCTCCATGGATCTGGACCTAAGCCTGCTCTCGGACTCTCGCTCTTGCCTCGCCCCTTTGGACTCTGTTTGTCTCATCACCTGACCCTTTGCCATGGACTCTTTTTATTATCCTCTCGCCTTAGACTCTGATATCCCCGTCTGCCTTTGTCGACCTTGCTGCCTGTTCACTCTGTGTGTGCTTAACCATTAAACGTTTGCAAATGGATCCGCACGTTTCCCGTTGTCTCAATCGTTACACCTATCAGTTACTCTACACTGAATGTAGCTTAACTACACTAAATCTACTACCCTAAGAAATGTAGCAAGCTAAGCTACAGCAACATGACAAAAGTAGTTTAACTACATCGAAGCATTTTTTTTTTTATTGAACCAACTTTAAATCAATGTTACCTTAGTGATAAAAAGGTCATTCAAACAGATAGGCACGCATAATTGTGCAATTATTTATTCAGCAATTGTTCCAAACCAATTTGGCAACAAAAACAAACATAATAACAAATAACAAAAGGTGTCGAGAGTGTGTATGTATTGTAATCTGAATGCATGCATTTGTGTAACTCCGTGCAGATTAAACCAAATGACAAACCACATTAGTAGAATTATAAACTACTCCAAACAGTACCAAAATGGCAAAAAACAGACCGTTGTCTCAGTCAGCGTCATGAACTTCTCGAGGTACGGCCACGGTTACCTCCCCCTCGGGATCAATTCCTCTCCGTCCTCTGCCAACCAGTTTTGCCAACTTTTTTCAATGAAAAGTAGCTAAAGTCAGCTTGAAAAAGCACTAGATGTCGCTAGATGACGTCATCCGTCAATTTGCATATTCATTACGTCAGTGCGTCATATTATCTTGCTTCTCTGTAGTCACATAATGTAATTTAATGCACCCAAATTCTTGATATAACTGTTGTCAGAAAAACGGAATGAATATGAAATAGTGAGTCAAGCCGTTTTCTCATTAAATCAAATACACATAAGATATAGACAATGGCTATGCTGTTATTTGGGCTATATTTACATGTAAAATAGAGTTAGCAGCAACATCATATCTATTTTCACTGAAAGCTCTGCTCCTCACAGCCGCGCGCTGAACAGAACAGACGTAGAGAGAGGTGTCTGTGCGCGCTGTGAAAACAAGAACTCGCTCGTGCACGGCACTACCAGAGACTCGCTAAGGTTTGTCCAAGAAGTCGCTAGATTTGTCGCCAGTTGTTTTTTTGGAAAAATGTCGCCAAGGGGTCTGAAAAGTAAGAAGGTAAAACAGTAGCAAAACTCGAGAGCTTGTGAATTTGAATGTGAAATGTTTGCATTGTGGCTGTATAAATTTCACCTTAGAAATACAAATATTAATTTTATAAGTTCTCACATTCAAATTCGCAAGCTCCGGTGCAAAAGGTGGCGCTAACACCAACAAGTTCATTGCCAACCACAGTAAGAAGAAGTCACTGACATTATTGCGGCTGCATTGGCCCGTGTATGGTGGTGACGTCATATACTGATCTAGGATCAGTGATCTGTAGCATTTGCATTTCCGATTTGTGCTTGAGCGCCAGAAATGCTTGGGAAAATGTAACGTTAGCATGTGTGGACGCTACCGCGCTACTTAATCAATAAAATAGCTCCGCTACTGAAAAGCTATTAGATTGTGAAAATAGTGACGCTACCAACATGCTACTGAGAAATGTAGTTAAACTAGTAGCGTCACTACTTTCACTGCTTTTATGCATATTGTGGTTTACTTTATTTATGTATGTGCTGCATGCATCTATGCATGATTTTACTTGGTCAGTTGTTTTCACAGATACCTTATACAGTACCTCACAATTTCAAAACTGCTATACACCAACTATATAACTGCTATAGTACATCAGCCCAGGATCAGCAATTTAAGGATAATAACTGTCCTAAATGTAATTATGAATGCAATTATTGGGCAGATGATAAAGTATCAGAGATCTGTTCAATCAAAAGCCTGCCCAACATAATACAGTCCCTGGACTCTGAAAAAGCTTTGCACAGCAAAATTCTGAGGCAAGGAAAAAATCCTGCCAAAGTCATTTTTCAGTTAAACATAGGAACATGCCAACTAAGGTAGTCTAGCTGCTTTTCATCCCTTTTAAAAGAGCCCTTTTACTGATTGGATTGACGCTAGTAGGTAGCCATTGACTGTGCTGTCAATGGATAATACAAATTATATTAATTATTTTAAATCAGTATTATGGCTCTTGTCAGCAGATCTAACTGTTTTTTTTTCTTACTAAATTTGATAGCTGGCATAGGCCTTGTCCCACAAGCTCTTTTTCTTTGAAAAACAGGTTGAATTACCTTTTAAATAACTTACCCATGAGGCATGTTGTTTCCCCAAGGCAGAGGAAACAAAAGCAGCATGGCATTAAGTTAGTCTTTATTAGCTTTATTTTGCTTGTATTACTGATAAGGTATTGCAGGTGAAGGATAGAGAAGACCATAGCGCCCCTGAGGAAATTGATTGAGGGATGCTGTGATTGCGGGATGTTCTGAGCAAAGATAACAGCAAAATTTGAGACATGGCATATCGACTAGATTGAGATGTCAGACTAAATAGTGCTGGCAGGGGAACTGATAGGCTTATGCTCAGAGTTTGTTGGCATGGAGGAACAGGCCTTAAACTCTTAATGGCTGAGTAGTCTCGTTGATATAAGTCAAAGTCATGTTGACTGATGCTGCTAACTGGTATGGACAGGACATTTTAAGGTAGAACTAAAGGGTATTCACTCATGTATAGGATAAAGATGTGGCAAGAGTCCTTGAAATTGGTTATCGGCTGCTGAATGGGGGGGAGCATACACTGCATCAATTTTTTACATATGAGTGGCACCCAGGTTTTATATTGAAAAAGAAAAAAAAAAAAAGGTTATTTTGTGTTTTAAATTACCTTTAATGTTTGATTTTGTTTTTGCTTTTTTAATGTGAAAATATGCTTGTTGCAACTTTTCAGCAACACAAATGTTACTATGTTCCGTATTGTAAATGTTAAGTGAATGGCACTAAAACACGTTCCATATGTGTCTGCTGCCAAGCTGGCGCAGTGCTTTATTTTGTAGCTTCAGGCACTTATTGCAAGTTCAAATGTCAAGATTAATAGTCTATTGTGTTGGAAAATAACACCAAATCCAACCCTAAACCTACTTAATAGAGTTAACGAAAGCAAGTAACACACATTTGCATGATGCAAACATGCATCCTTCTTTGTGGGTTTCAGCTGCTTTGTCGAGCTGTAGTTTTACGGGATTCTTACCTGAGCAAGGTATCATACCATGTGAATTACCAAGCGAACCTACTGTGTTGAAAAACTCATCCATATGAAAGTTTATACGTGATGGGAACATTTAAAATATAATTTTTAAATCGTGCAGCATGCCAAAATATTGTGCAAGAAGTTGTGTAAAAGTGCATTACATTTATTATGTTACTTTATTAATTAAAACACTGGCCTTTTCAACTAGAAACTGCAGCAATTTGTATGTATAGGTTAATGTAATATAGTTAAAGTGCTGGAGCAATGGACTAACAGTTAGCTCCACATATGCTGGATAGTGGTTCTCGTTTGGGGCAAAGGTTCAAATATAGCTTGCCTATCATACAAATGAAGAGAACATTATTCAGCATTACATTATGCAAAGTGGTGAAATTTGGCAGGCTGTCTCCATAGCATGCTAATATTTCATTTGCACCATAGTTTATCACTGCAAAGTAGTTCATGATAGAAATCTTGAGTGTCTTTCCTCTGTTCTTGTGTCAGTTTTCTGAGCACCACAGTGTGGGCAGAGACATCAATCAGTTTTATGTTAGTGCCTCTTTTCATGGCCTCCAGTGAGCTACAGTATAAGGTGTCTGCAGGGAATTTTCTGACTTCCTATAAACTTTAGGCATAAGATCTGCCTCAGGTTTACAAATTTGTCATTGTCTAATTTCGGTTTCATACTCCACATATCGAGTTGCACTTGAATATGAATATACAAATGCATATTGTCACATTAATTTCCTGTCAGAACTCTGACGTCTTAGTCATCTTAGATAAAGATGTAATGTGTAAAGCGCAGGACTCATAGGATTATTTGCTATGCTGCTTGAATTCAAAAATAGCCCCAGGCTTTATCTAAAAAGCACAACCTTTTAAAAGGCATCAGCTACAGTTTCAAAAGGAGGTTTTGTTAAACCAGCGTTTGAACTGTACAGTTTTTCCTTTTATATTTCTCCTTCCTCTAAATTGCAGCTTTTATTTGGACAACCCAAGAAAAAGGCACCCTCCATTTACTGAAGCAAAACTGGTGTAAATAATGGTTGTTATAACAGAGATTTTCTGATTCGAGTTGTTTGGAGACCTGACAAGCTCTTGTTCTGCCTCTCATGTGTGACTCTCTTGCCTTCTTCAAGCAAAGAAAATAGTCTTTCTCATCAAAATTCACACTGATAATTTAATATCATCCATGGCATAGGGTAATAGTGTTAGTATGGTCACATACACTGAGGCATGAATACTCAATGGCGGACAGCAGCACTGTGGCAGAACTTGATTTGGTGCATTGAATTTATTAATTAAGCGGTTAAATCTGGTATTCTGGTCACAGGTCCCTTTGAGTAGAGCTGCTCTCTGCTGCAGCTTCTCTGAACTGGTTTTCTATATTATTAAAAGAGATAGAGAGAGGTGGGCTTCAAATCGATAGAACATTAAAGGAAATCTCAGAAAAAACTATTAAGAAATGTTTGCATTATATATACTTTAACCTTTATGTTTTAATTATTATTTAACCGGTTTTAAGTAGCTACATTTTAATACATTGGTACAGACACAAATTGCTGTATTTTCAGTTCATTATTTCTACATATTGCACATTAGTAATTCTTGCCCAATGTCATAATCATAACTCAAATTTTGCAGAAACTTAGGTAGAGGCATGCATTTCTTATGAGTCTAGTTAGCTTAATCTGAGCAGAAAACAATAGATGTTTTATATAATCTTATTATTTTTTTTTGCCATTTTGCATTCTGTTATTGTCACGACTCAGCTGTGTGAGCTCTCGCTCTCGCTCCCTTACGAGAAGGCAGGACTCAGAAGCAGGAATGTCCGGCAAACTGGAACATTTATTAAACGAACAAACAAAGGGAAACTCGAAGAGCTCCATGAGCAGACATGGAACGTTTACAACTGACAATGAACAATACACAGGGCGTGGTATATAAAGACAGACTAATCAAAGACACCTGGACTAAACAGCTGGCAGGGAACGACATACTAATGGCAAGGGGTGGAGCTACAAATGAGGCAAAGACAAGAGGGAGCAGGTATGTAAACAAACACAGAACACAGGTAAAGGGAAAACATACACATAAGGAACTCCTACGCCGTTACAATAGTTGCCTACTATTTGTCCAATGACAAACAAGCAGCAATAAAGTAACTCTGGTTATACTACTAAAGTACTTTAAACCATGTAAGAGCATCATTACTGAGTCTTTATTGGCAGCGGGAGCTTTAATGCAGCGTCTTTAGCAACGCAAACAAACGGCTGGAAACTTATTTTCGGTCTATTTGTGTCGATTGCAAGTGACGTAGTGGGTGTCGACACAGACACAGAGGAAGTTTGGGTGACTGAGAGTGCACGTCTGAGAGTGCAGGTGCAGGTCTGCAGCCAGACCCTTCTCGATGTGCCAGTCCAGCTCTGGATGACATTTTTGGCCTTTACATTTGCAAGACATATTATTTAGGTTGTTTGCTCATCTCCAATATGTCTATTGGACGTCTCCTTTTACAGTAGATGTCAAATAGACGTTTATTAGATGTTTAAGATCTTAGAGATGTTTATGATTTAGAATGTATGCAAAACTAACATCTGAAAGATGTCTGCCAGACGTTTGTAGATAGCAGATGCTTTCCAGATCAAGAGATCTTTAACAGACATCTTGCAGACATATCCTTTCCTTCCTTGACCTCAGCGACTGCACTGTCCATCTCCTCAAGGGGTGTTTTTCCCCAGGTTGTCTTCCAGGTGTATTGTAAAACTACATTTAAATATATTTAAGACTAAATTTTACTTGTGCCTCGTGTCTCACATTACCCCACATCATTTGTCTTACTTTACCCCACCGCCACATTTTACAATAATACAATCTCTCTTAGCAATTCAGGCTAATCTTCAGCTAGCTTCATCACATGGTTTTACATGTTGGTAGTTTATAAACATGAATAATATAAGTTTTTATACCTGAATCAGTTTTCTTTGGCAAAACAGTTGATTAAGCTGACAACAAGAAAAATTACTTTTACATGCAAAGAAAATATTTTTGTGAAAAAAAACATGCTTACCACAGCACCATGAGGTCCTCTCCTTCATGGTCAGTGAGAAATGGAAGCGGCTTGAAAATATAATGGTCATATGACCACATACTGTATGTGTTCCGTTGCCTAAATACATTACCCCGTTCTCGTTTTCACTGATATATTTAATGATTTCTGTTGTCAGAAAAACGGAATGAATATTTAATAGTGACTGAAATGCACGCCATTATAAGGCCTACTGAACTAGCTCTGCCTTACAAGATGTTAATCTAGATTAAAATCCTTATTTATAATTGTTTATAATTATATAATTATATTTATAATTCATAATAATGAAACCAAGTACACATACGATATAGACAATGGCTATGCTGTGATTTTGGCTCTATTTGCATGTAAAATAGAGTTAGAAGCAACATAATATCTATTTTAACTGAAAGCCCTGCTCCTCTCAGCCTCTCGCTGAACAGAACAGACGCAGAGAGATGGGTGCACGCTGAGAAAACAAGAGCTTGCGCTAGCGCGGCAGTACCGGCGACTCGCTGAGGTTTGCCCAAGAAGTCTCTAGATTTATCGCTAGTCACTTTTAGGGAAAAATGTCGCCAAGGGGGCCTGAAAAGTTGCTAAATTGGCAAAACTGATCTGGAGCGAACAACAACAGACCGCAAAGAATGATGGGCACCCCTGGGCTGATGGGAATTGTAGTTCCTGCTATCTCCCGTTCGCTCCATTCGCCTCAGCAAACTTTCTTCAGAAGACCTATTGTTTTATCGAGTCATGCGACCACGGTATTATCGAAAAAAATATATATTGCGGTACAACGGTATTCATTATGCCGTTACATCCCTAGAGAATAGTAGTGGCCTAAGACTTTTGCTCAGTACTGTATATATACATATATTATATATAAAACCTGAAACGCTAATGAATTTTACTCTCCATAACTTTTTAACACTCTGGATTACTGCCAAGAACATCTTGACAGGATTGTTTAACAAATGTTTTACTGTACAGATTTTACGTAAGGAATTATATTAAACTATGGTAGGTAGTACATTATTCGTCATTTAAATCCTTCATTAATGTTTGTAGGAAATTGGAGACCTATGTAACATTCATGGTAAAAGTAAAACTTTCAGAATTGGTAATTAAAAATGTTGCTCATAAATAATATTAAAAAAAAATCAGGTTATTTTACACTCACTATGCAACATGCACAATACGAAGTCCTGTACAAAACCATTTTCAGATACTGTACAAAACAAATTTCAGTACTGAATGTTATGGCAGCTTTCATATTACAAAATCCAACACTGTGATTTTCCTTTTGTAGATTAAAAGAGCAATGGAAACAGCTGATTGGAAGAGGAGTGTAAGTTATAACTTCTAATTTGTAAACTCCCGGGAAATTAATTTAACATTACTATAAAAAATTAAATTAATAAATAAAATAATTGGAACATTTGGAGTACACAATTGGAGTATTTTAACATAATGTACAATTGTACGATTTCTTTTAGATCCAAAATGACATGCATGTTCCAAAACACAGCTTAAACTGATCATGCTAGTTGACCAGCTAGACCAGCTCAAGTTGGATTTTCCAGTAGGGTACAGTTTCTAAATGTAATCAATATATCGAAACCCTGCAATAAATAAAAAAAAAAAAATATATATATATATATATCTACAAATTATTTATAACAACAGTTATAGTTGCTAATATTTAAATATAAGGCTAGATATAAAGTAGATATAATATACTTTATTTTTTACATTTGTTTTCTAATGTAAATCATATAGTTTTGGCGAAAAAGACTTTTATTTTGTTCTGCCGGTGTGACGTCATAAGGCTGCGCCGCGCTCTGCGTCTGTGATTCAGAAGAAGAGAGGTGAGTGCTTTTAACCATGAAATAAATAGTTTAAATCAATACAGCTCGTAATGAAGGATGTTTTCTATGAAGTAAAAGCGCTGATGCACACGAGTAACAGAAAAGCTGCGTCTCATTTCGCTTCAGTTTGGTGAATCAGTTTATTATGAACACGAGTTCAGTCTCTGTCGAGTAGTGATGGAGAAACACAGCTTTATTAA
>JAUCMU010000110.1:67577-82637 GCA_032275025.1 Enteromius treurensis | reverse complement strand
GCAGAGGATAGATTCAATGATTGCTGTGTAGAACTGTATCAGCAGCTCTTGAGGCAGATTAAACTTCTTTAGCTGGCAAAGGAAGTATAACCTCTGTTGGGCCTTTTTCACAATGAAGTCAATGTGATGGCGCCGAGACAGAGTGTGCCTGTGTCCTGAACAGTATTAGGTAAATTGTTCCAGAGTTTGGGTGCTAAATAGGAAAAAGATCTGCCAGCCGCAGTAGATTTTGATATTCTAGGTATTATCAAATGACCAGAGTTTTAAGAACGCTGCGGATGTGGAGGACTATAACATGATAAGAGCTCACTCAAGTGCTGAGGATCTAAACCATTCAGATCTTAAGATTTTAAAATCTATATAATGTTTGATAGGGAGCCAGTGCAGTGTTGATATGAGATGGAAAAACACAGTTTTACAGATGCAAGAAACATGTCTTTCAAATAAAATATTTGCAAACAGTACACCTAACAGGTTCATAACTGATGAAGAAGAATTGACAGAGCAGCCATCAAGTGTTAGACAGTGTTCTAGATTATTACATGCAGGGTTTTTAGGTCAAATAATTAACACCTGGTTTTTTTCAGAATTTAACAGTAAGACGTTACTTGTCATCCATTCTTTTTATATCAGCTATGCATTCATTTTGTTTCTCAATTTGGTGTGGCTGAGAAGAAATATAGAGGTGAGTATCATCAGCAGTAAAAGCTAACACCATGTCTCCTGATAATATCTCCCAACCATGCTAAGGCACTTCCACTAATGCCAACAGAGTTTTCTAGTCTATTCAAGAGAAAGTTGTGGTCAATAGTGTCTAACACAGCACTGAGATCCAATAGCACTAATAATAAGATACAACCACGATCAGATGATAGAAGCAGGTAATTTATAACTCTAATTAGAGCACTATGATATGGTCTAAATCCAGACTGGAAATCCCCAAAGATACCATTTTTCTCAAAAGAAATATAATTGTGAGGATACTACCTTTTCTAGGATCTTTGACAGAAAAGGGAGATTTCAGATCGGTCTATAATTAACTAGATCGTTGGGGTCAAATTGTTGTTTTTTTTTAACGAGAGGGTCTAAGACTAAGGCTTTGGGAACATATCATAATGACAATGATGGATTAATAATAGACAAAAGAGGATATATGGCTTCTGGATGTAGTGTGTTTAATAGTTTAGATGGAATAGGGTCTAACATACATGTTGCTGATTTAGATGATTTAACAAGGTTATACAATTCTTTCTTTCCAATGGTAGAGAATGAGTGGAATTTTTCCTCAGGGGATCTACATGGAAAGAGTGTATGGTTTCTGTTGCATCATCAAGTTTTCCAAGCTATTGGACGTGCTACGGAATTGAGATAAATCAGGAAGATTACTTAGAAAGCAGTCCTCTACCATACTTGTAACAAGGTGCAGGATTTACAGATTTATCTATGTGGAGTTTACACAAGACTAAATAATGATATGAGATATCATCATTTTGCTGCAGAATTTCAACACCAGTAACATCTCGGTTACGTAGGTACCCCTCGTTCCCTGATGGAGGGAATGGAGTTGTTATGTCGTGACAGACTGGGGTCTTGTTCGGAGCCCTGATTCACTCTAATTAAGAGAAAATGCCAATGGAAATTAGGTGAAAGAGTCTGTATGTGCTGAGAATTACAAATGATCAACAATCAAATAGGATTGATATATACTATAGGAAATACTGAGGGAGTTAAGTTATATATTATCACTTTAAACAACAAAGAGTGATAGGCAGAAATACAAAGCTACGTATCCTAGATACAAACACTCAACAAACTCTCAGCAGAGTGGCAGGCAGGAGCAATCGAGCAATCCACAAACCCACTTGTCCCAATCTTTTGTGGGAATCTTTGTTTGCTGACATGGAACACCAGTAAAACAGGGGTTACTCTTGGCTACATGCAAGACTTAGAGACTAAAGTTTTCTTTTCTGCTGAAAATGCCGGCTTTCTGAGTGTGCACTTGGTGTGTCAGCCTTTTATAGGCTTCTTCTAAGCACAATGCTCTCTATGAATATATTCATGTAACATCTTTTCAGAACATAGGCCTGCTTAAGCCTGCTTTTTTTTGTGACAGAGTATGGGGGCTTTGTACAACTGACATTACATAGGGTTGTTCATAATATGACATATATACTGTGTTTGTTTTTGTCATAAACTAGTTGTATCTCTCTGTGGTTTTCACTGCATTGCACTTGTCATGGAATAACATTTAATATCATTAATTGTTAATAACAAAAGAATATTAACACTATTGTTTTTAAAATTGTTTTTACTTTTAATACAATTTAAAATACATATCATGTCACATTTTTCATGTCGACAGAAGCAACAAAATTGAGTCAGTGCTTAGACTAACCTTCAATAACCTTTGTATTTTTAACATTATTTTTCAAAGACAATTGCAGAATAAATATATAATTAAATAACTATGCAGTTATTTTTAATCATATTTTATTGGTTCAAAGAACAATGACACCGTTCTATATTAGCAAGGCTGTAATTCAGCCATAGACATGAGCCTGCAATGTGTAATGCTGACATTAAAAAACTTAAAAGTTTTTTTTAAATATACCAGCATATTAAAATTGTTTTGAAGTAATAACATGATATTATTCAAGTAACTGTATGAACATTGTGCTGTAATAATTTAAAATCTGTAAGTTTATGTGAAATAGAAAAAAAGGTGTCAGAGTTTTACTGCAATAATATGTACTTATTGGTACATGTTTCGTGTCACGCTAAAAAGTGCACCAAGGTACATTTATACCATGAGACAAGGTAAAATATAGCATTTATGCAACAGTTCAAGCCCTGTTTAGCCCTGATGTGCCCTGGAATTATCTTGAGACCATCTGCATTTTTGCTACTGCTTTGAGTATTTGCTACTGTAGCATGCAAGGAATTAGTCCTTGAATTTAGAATGAGGTAGTGTTGTTTACCTACTGTAAAATGCTGACGGCCTTTCTCACAAGCTTGTTGATTATTAAAAGCACACACAGCACAACACGCAAATCTATGGTTTGTTTGTCCCTTATTACTGCATTCTGTGTCTTCAAGCATCTGCAGTGTTAATTATATAACATAGTTCCCTTGGGTCTGCCTATCTTTGCATAAACAAACAAATTCTGCGACATAACTACATGGGGCTCGCAAATGAACAACAAGTGCAGCTGCTGTAGATGCCAAACATGTTTTGTTTTTGCTACACAGTTTCAATTAAGAAGCAGGAGGCTGAGACCCTTTGTTGAAAGCATTGCATTTCTGATTGACTTAATGAGGTGCAATGGAACCCTCCATATAGAGGGGGCTGCAATTGCTTTCCTCTCCTGGCGGTTTCTGTCTGGAGTCACAAAAGGCAAAGCTTTTAGCATGTTGCTATATCTTTAACCAATAAACATCTTTGCAGCCTTACAATTTACTCTCTCTCTTGCATGTGCCACTCTGTTCTTCTGTTCTCTCTTCTTCCATTTGTATTCTTCTAAAGGTCTCTCTCTCTATCTCTCTCTCTCTCTTTCTAATTTAGCATTGTTTGTGTTTGTATACAACTATTATATTGTTTTGAACATTTTTGGCATGTATCATTCATGCAGCACCAGTAATGCTGAACTTTCAAATTGTGTGTGCTTGCATGCGCAGACTCTAATAAAAGCCTGTCATTTTTGCACCCTCTCTCTCTCTCTCTCTCTCTGAATTGTTAGTGAAGTATTGTGAATGATGAATGAAGCTCGATGGTCTGTCAAAATCTGCACCTTTACCGCGATACACAGGAACTGTAGAGCTGGAGTGACAGCCATAAATCACAGCATTTAAGAACATACCGCGCCATCTTCTCTTAAAGCATGAGGGGGCTTTATGTCCTTTCTCCACATTAGATTAGCCAAAAGGTAGGGGGTGGACCAACCTCTCCTCTTCCTACAGAAGCAGGTTCTTCCACTGAGTGGAAAAGTCTTTTTTTTTTTTTTTTGTCATTTTCAAACCCTCTCAGGCAACAAGCTTTCACTCTCTCTCTCTCAGCGGTTGTGATATGGGTGCCATCCCTTCATGTCGAGGCATGTCTGGAGGCTGTGCGTGGGATGCTCGTGGTGGGTTGATGTCTGGCAGCCTCAGATAAGAGCAGGACCTGGTTTTCCCACCCGCAGGACCTGGAGGGGGGAAAGAGTTATGGACTGCATCAATAGTGCTGTGCTAAAATCTATTGAGCATGTGGGCGGTAGAGAGTGGTGCTTGTGCGGCACAGCTGTGACAGGAAATCCCCTGGGATATGGTCTTTAACAGTGCAGAATGTACATGTGCTGCTTACCCGGTTAGGGAAGGCCGCCAATAGGCAGTTACATACAAGAGCCCATGGTAAAGCATTATAAAAAAAAAAAAAAAGGAAACACGAAAACAGATATTCTACCATTGTACATAAACTGATGATATGTCTTTATACTGCAGACCAGGGCCTTTTCTCCCAGCTGAACACCTTAGGCATACATTTACTGTACTTGAAGTATTCCCAAGATTATATATAAAAACATCACATTTGCATGTTTAAGGATCTTGGATCAAGGATGTTGTTTAATGGTCACATGATCTACAAAAAATATTAAATATGTTCTATTTCAACTCTCTCTCTCTCTCTTTTTTCTTCAATAGTGTCTCAGTCCTATGGAAGCCTGTTTCCACCACTGAATAAAAAAAAGAGTTTATTGTGTCTTTTTATCCCACAATTTTGACTTTTTATCTCTTTTTTTATCTTCTTTTTTTCTCAGAATTGTGTGATATAAACTCACAGTTCTGACTTATTTTCTAGCAATTTGTGAGTCAGAACTGTTATAGTCTTACAATTACAATTCTGACTTTATATCTCACAATTGCGACTTTATATCTCACAAATCCTTTAATCTTGCACTCTAAAAAAATGCTTGATTAAAAACAATGATTTAACGTTCAGCTGGATGTGCTAGGACAGCTATGGATGGGACTCTAGCATATGTTTTATATTCTGTGTTTTATGTGTCTCTGTTTCATACCTGGACTCAGTTTATCAATAAACTCATGTCTCCACCCCCTCATCTGTTGTCATGGTTGTTTACTAGTCTCCACCCAGTCATCTAATCAGTGTGTGTATTTATATGGCCGCTTGTCTCTGTATCTTCGCTGATCGTTGCGTGTGTGTTCCACCACCTCTGTAAGTGTTTTTCCTTGTTTCTTTGTCTGTTGTGTTTGTATCTGGATTTACCATTGCCGACCTTGCCTGTTCTTGTTTGCCGCTCTCGCCTCTGCTCCACCGGACTCTGTTTTTCGATCGCTCGACCCTCTGCTACGTCCACGGATTTCCCTCTCGTCATTGCCTCTGATATACCTGTTTGCTGTTATGGACTTTGCATGTTGTACTCTGCCCTGTGAGTTTCCATTATTAAATATTTCGCACTTGGATTCGCACGCTCTTAGTCTCATTCTTGACACCCAGCTGGTTAGAGTAAATGGTTTTTACCCAAAATGCTGGGTTGTTGTTTTAAACTATTGTTTAACAATGATTATACGGCTGGCATTAAATGGGCTGTAAATCACACACACAATTACTAGAGGCAACAGCAATAAACAAAAGATGAACAAGATGAACATGTATTATGAATTTTAATACATTTTAATTCAAGTGTATTTAGTCATTCTCTGTAATCACTTTTTTGCCTAAATATTGCCTATTGTGCGTGCAAAATTAATTTAAGTTCAGAATTAGCAAATAATATCCATTTATGTTATACAAGACAAAAGGCATTGCTATCTAGCGAAACGACTGGTACTGCCAGTTTTAGCTCACTAACATCTCGCCCTTATGTTACATTGCAGATAATAATATAATTTACAGACAATAAAGAATACATACATTTAATAAAATAAAATATATACATACTTTTATTTCACTGAAGAAATTCACCAGATTGGCAGGACTGAGAATGGGTCTCTCAGGTAGTTTATGCAAAAAAACGTGCACTTTGATTGTAACTCAGCTGGTTTGTTTCACCAGAGATAGGTTTAACCAACCCAGTCTCAAGGCAAGTCATACATATTTCACAATGTGGTTAATTCGTATAAATTTGTACAACCTCACGTACAAATGTGATGATGTTTTTGCTAAATCGCATGTATTTTACGAGGTGCCAATTCACCACTTATACAACGAAATAAAAAAAAGAGAGTATAACTGGCAAGCATTTTAGAAATAAAACATTGAACATTTAAAAGCAAAATTGTAATTTAATAGCATCTTGCTTTAACATCAAAATACATTTAAGTGACTTTATAAAATCAAAGTTTATGTTGTACAAGGACATAAACTTTCCATCATGCAAAACTACCACTGCTGATATTTAGTTGACTGACATCAAGTGCCTGTATGCATGAAACAGTATATATATACTAATTTTCCAGTCATTGATGATCAAAGATCATTCACTTAAAAATGAATAAAATAAGAAATTTGAAATGGAATTATTAGACATTTACACAAGGCGTCTTTCAGGCATACTTGTCCAAGCTTTTTCATGAAGCCAGATAAAATGGCATGGTTGGTCCAGCAAATGGATTTTATGTGATGTTTTCCAAAAACCTGGGTTTTACACATCTTTTTTTCTTTCTTTCTTTGGAAATCCAAATTGTAGTGGTTTGTTACAACCAGCTATTTCATACAAGTATCAAAATTTTGCCTGACACCATCAAGGAAATTGGTGAAAATGGAGGTAGTTGCCTTGTTTGCAAACTCCTGTTTTACTGATTCTCTGAAGTGTTGTACTTCCCCCAAAAACTTCTGATATTACATGTTCCATGTATTAAAAATTCATAACATTTTTTAAAAACTATTTAAGCATCCAAGCTATCACATTATTCCCAAACTTTAACTGCACTGTTGTGTTCTGTCAATCTTTCATATTACGATGACCAAGGGTTGTTTTAAAAATAGCTTACGGCAGTAGATTTCACTTGACGGAGTGAACACTTATCATTCCCTCAGATGAACCTGCTCATTTCTCATCTCTCTCTAGAAGTGGTCCCTTGTTAAAATTTTGCAGGTGGTTTCATATTTATGATGCGAGGAAGTCTCAGATATTTAGATATTTGATACAGGTTAGCTACATCAGGGTAAAATACTGTGGACAGTTCTGCGGAGTCAGAATAGATTGTTTATCAAGCTACTGTATCAGGTCATGCTGATGTTAATCTTTCTTTGTACACTTTCTTTGTTTTTTTTAATTTTTTAAGTAATTTTAAGCAAATTTAATTTTGTTATTTTCTTTTTTCTATATCAGCATACTAATGATTTTTAAAGGATGATGTGGCAGTGAAAACCAAAGTAATGGGTGCTTAAACCCAGCTTTGCCATTTGCTGTAAGATCGCTGTGCTCTAGTGCAGGTGAGTAGCGTGGTGAGTGACTTTAAAAGCTCCCGTGAAGTGCTTCCTCCGAATGATCCGAGGAGAGACCGTAGCTCCTCCAAGCAGCGATCGCTGCGCAAACAGAAACTCTAGATGGCAATCAGAGACAATAATCCAGTAAGTCAACGTGAAGAGAGGCATAAGGTAAGTAATAGAGTAGTTACCTTGATCACAGCCATCGAGAGACTGGCGAGGTGAGCTTTTAAGGCACCGTGATCTGATGAGTTCCAGATGTCGGCAATCAGTAGTCAGGTGATTGTGAGCGTGCATACTCGACTGCACTGGGACCAGTGCAGCTCGATGGCGTGATGACAGGTGCTTGTGAGCGTGAATACTCGGCTGCACTGGGCTCAGTGCAGCCCGATGGTGTGACATCATCCCCCTCTCTATGAGCGACTCCTGGTGCTCTAGTCCGACAGCGGGGCCTACCTCGACCTCTAGGAGCTGGACGATTTGGGTGAGTACGGTGAAACTCCTCCAGGATGACTGGATCCATCACATTATCCCTGTCTATCCAGCACCTCTCCTCAGGTCCATATCCTTCCCAGTCTATCATGTACTGGATTCTACCTCTCCTGCGTCTAGAATCCAGTATCTGGTTTACCTGGTATATGGTCTCATCTGGGTTGATTTCTGGAGGAGGTTCTTGGTGTTCATCCTCGGGTAAGGGAAGTGCAGGTTCTTCGTGGCGCTTCAGTAGTGACACGTAAAAGGTGGGATGAATACAATAGTTTGGAGGGAGTGGTAGTTCGTAAGTTACTTCATTAACTTCACAAGTTATAGGAAATCGGCCTATGTCCCGGGGACTGAGCTTCTTGCAGGGTAACCTTAGCTTAATATCCCTGGTGGATAGCCATACCTTGTCTCCAGGCTGAAACTGAGGTGTCTCTGATCGCCGAGCATCTGCTCCAGCTTTGTGACGGCCGATGGCACCTGCAGATGGATGTGTGCGGAGTCCCAGACCTGCTCGCTGGTTCTAAACCAATGATCAACAGCGGGGACTGGAGATGGTTCTTCGGCCCAGGGAAACAGAGGAGGTTGATACCCTAAGAAACATTGAAAAGGTGTAATTCCTGTGGAAGTCTGTTTCAGAGAGTTTTGGGCATACTCCGCCCACGGTAAGTATTGTGCCCAGTCGTTTTGATGGTCGTGACAGTAGGTGCATAGATATCTGCTGACTTCTTGTATCTTTCGTTCTGTCTGTCCGTTTGTCTGAGAATGATAACCTGAAGATAGCCTTACAGAGACACCAAGGAGTCGGAAGAATTCACGCCATACCCGGGAGGTAAATTGTGGGCCTTGGTCGGAGACAATATCCTCAGGAAGGCCAAAGTGACGGAACACATGAAGGAATAATGCTTGTGCCGTTTGAAAAGCGGTGGGTATGCCGACTAAAGGTATCAATTTACATCCTTTAGAAAAT
Source organism: Enteromius treurensis (assembly GCA_032275025.1). Lineage (NCBI taxonomy): Eukaryota > Metazoa > Chordata > Actinopteri > Cypriniformes > Cyprinidae > Enteromius > Enteromius treurensis. Next base: position 73,758 of record JAUCMU010000110.1, on the reverse strand, counting down.
CTGTCCACCACCACTAGTATGGTGGTAAATCCTTCCGAGGGCGGTAGATCGGTGGCGAAGTCAATTCCAATGTGGGTCCAAGGTCATTCAGACATGGGTAATGGTACGAGTTTGCCTGCAGGTAATCATCTGGGGGTATTTACCATAGCGCCAGACTGCACACCCCTTGACGTAACGCTTGACATCCTGCATCATATTTGGCCACCAGTAGCGTAGACTCAAGAGTTGTAAAGTTATTTTGGTTCCTGGATGACCGGCCCCTGGAGAGGTGTGGGTAGCATCCAATACCTGAAGTCGGAGGGTGCTGGACACGTATGTCTTTTGTTCTGGGCAGTCTGGAGGTGAGGGTTCCAGAATGGTAGCTTGGCGTATCTGGTCATCCAAATCCCAAGCAATAGGGGCCATGAATAATTTAGGTGGTATTATAGGCACTGGCTTCTCCGAAGTGGGATCGGGGTCGTGCAACCTGGATAAGGCATCCGCTTTTGCATTCTTATCACCTGGTCTGTAAGTTACCTTGAAATGAAAGCGTGTGAAGAATAGCGCCTAGCTTGCTTGTCGTGGATTCAATCTTTTCGCCTCTTGTAGGTAGAGGAGATTTTTATGGTCCATGATGACTGTTATGGTGTGCTTGGCTCCCTCTAGCCAGTGTCACCATTCTTCAAATGCCAGTTTTATTGCCAGAAGCTCTTGATTACCTACATCATAATTCTGCTCCGCAGTAGTCAATTTCTAAGAAAAGTATGCACATGGATGCAGTTTGGGTGGTTATTTTATAGCTCGTGGTAATTTTCTGACAAGTGATATGCATACTGTCTAAACATTTGGATGAGATAAAGTTCCCTGCTGCTCCTGAATCAACCATTGCTGTGACATAATGTTCTTGTGAAATTATTTTTACAGTGATCAATGATATAGCATTTGTCGTGGGATTAAGGAAGTCGACACTCACCAGTCCCGTAGAGGGTCGAATGGGACAGTTCCGTTGAAGAGGATTAGAAGCTCCACAAAAGTAACAGCATCGTTCCTCTCTCCGCCTCTGTCTCTCTGTGGCTGTTAAGCGATAAGAATGTGTCTGCCCATTTCAGTGCACGTCCTGTGAGCAGTGTCATGATAAACGCAATTTTGCTCCTTCCTGTAAGGAAGTTGTGGGGTTGCATTTCGAAGTTTAGGTTGCATTGCATTAGGAATCCTTTACATGAGGAAAGCTCACCAGAATACAGTGGTGGACGATTGGGCATTGGGAGCAGACGGAGATACTTGTAGTCTTTCAATGGCCTGAAGAACTGTATCCAATTCACTCCGTTCCGCGGCGTCTTCGTTCTCCATACTGAGCGTGTGAAGATGGGTTCTTTTCCCTTTTTAGGGCTGTGATTCTGTAATGCTCAGATGAAGGAAGAAGCAAAACGAAGGTAAGTTTTGACAGTTTATTGAAAATATGCAGTATATCAGGGCAGTTCTGATAAACTGTGAAAGTGATGATGGTGAATGAAGATAACTGGGCGATTTCCAAAGCGATATCCCTTTGAGTTTCTTAGTAATACCCTGGACTTGACAATCCTTTTCAGAGGTAAGTATGGAATCACTCTCTGCTGATTCAATCCTGTTTCCTGACTGTTCTTCCTGTTACAGGTGGAGCCGTGTTGAGAGAAGGTTGGCATGCAGCGTTTTGCGGAGACAGGTGAGTATAGCAGGTTAGTATACACAGGTAAGTTTGTAACAGATCTCACGTTTAGGCAGCGCAGGATGATCGCTGTCAGATCGCTGTAAGATCGCCCTGCTCTAGTGCAGGTGAGTAGCGTGGTGAGTGACTTTAAAAGCTCCCGTGAAGTGCTTCCTCCGAATGATCCGAGGAGAGACCGTAGATCCTCCAAGCAGCGATCGCTGCGCAAACAGAAACTCAAGATGGCAATCAGAGACAATAATCCAGTAAGTCAACGTGAAGAGAGGCATAAGGTTAGCTATAGGGTAGTGTTACCTTGATCACAGTCATCGAGAGACTGGCGAGGTGAGCTTTTAAGGCACTCTGATCAGATAGGTTCCAGGTGTCGGCAATCAGTAGTCAGGTGATTGTGAGCGTGCATACTCGGCAGCCCGATTGTGTGACAGGAATAAACAACACTTTAAATTACACACATAAATCTAACACTGCACATACTAGGCTTCCATCCAAAGCAGAAAATGTAACAAAATTGGAATATCACATAAAACATTAGCAAATAAAATACCATTTCTATCTAGCAAGATAATAAATTGTAACTTCCTGATAAACGTGCTCCAATTTTCAATAGCTAATACATGTTAACTATTAACTATGAATTTTCCTTCAATAAGCTCTTAATTTGCTGATAATTAATAGTTAGTAAGGCTGTTGTTAAGTTTAGGTATTGGGTAGGATAAGGGATGTAGAATAAGGAGTAACACTTTATAATAACTACACGCTATGAGTCATTAGTTAAGCATTAGTAAATACTCAATTCATCCTTTATAAACCATTGTTCCAACATTATTATGCATTTGTAAGCAGTTTATAAGTGCCTTGTTCTTGAGCATACAGTATATATAACGTTTAATAATTGTATTTTTATACTTAATTAATTATCAATTTATCATTTATAAATTATGTTATATACAAAGCAATTATTTAGGAGTTGTCAGTGTTTAATAAGATCATTTATAAAGTACAAGTAAATTATTAATAAATAATTTAAATGTACATTAATAAATCATATTATTTAGGCCCATGATAAGAGTAAATGATTTATTAACATGTGTTTCCGCTGTAATTCATGATTAAGTCAACTAGTTATAAAGCATTTGGTGGTTTCCAGCTGTCAGTTTTTGTGAGCTCATCTAAAGTAAGGACTATTTATACCTAGTAAAAAAATTAAAAAGTATTGGTTTTATGGACATACTGCACACAGGGAAAGGGCACTGATTGTTCTGTGTGGTACTTTCTGCAGTCATTCGGGTGGCTTTTTGATTATATGTGACCTGTCGTTCACCTCCCACAGTGAAACTTCTTCATTCATGTTTAGTGGCCTTATTATACTTCACATTACCAACCAAATGGAGTCATTGTCTAAAATGCAATAAGAAGACAGATTATTTGTCCCCAAAGAGCCGTATCTGTCATGGCAAGATGTCTTACTTCCACATCAGCCTACAGATTGGATGGTGAGAGGACAGGAGAAAATGAAGACAGTTGTTAGCTCCTCAAATTGAAATTTGGGATCCATTATTCAGCTGTCAACACACGAGAGCATGGATCTATTGATAATGCCTCTCTCTGCTTGACTGTCTGCTTAAAAGGCAATGGAAAAAGCGTCATGCAGTAAAAATGGGCATGCAGTGATTTTTTCCATTTTTCATTCTGTGCCATACACCATAAATATGCACAGTTAGATCGCTGTCAAAAGTATTCACAGATGCATGCAAATATGTCTGCTGTGCTTAAGAGGTCTGTTGCCCTCTGATCCTCACACTGTTATGCTTCAGGGGTTCTGCGGTTCCTGGAGGAAAACTCAATGATGTGGTGGATATGGTGCTGTGTAGTGCAGGGAGAATTCGTAAGAGTCATAAATATGAATGTTAATAGGGGAGACACAGGGCTAGATGTCTCACAGGGAAGTTGTCACATGTGCTATAAGTCAGTAACTATTTTTGACTCAAAAGTCCAAATACACAAATTTATATTCTCTATTGCAATGGTTTGTTCAGTTTGCAATATTTTAAAGTACTTTAGTCTTGTGATAGCAAACCATTACTCCAATCTGATACATTTATTTGGTCCTTAAGTTAAATGGTCTTTAATTACTCACCCCCATGTCGTTCCAAAACCCATAAGACCGTTGTTCATCTTCAGAACACAAATTAAGATACATTTAAGATCATCTGACCCTCTATAAAAGGCAAAACAAGTGAAATTATCCCAGATCCAGCAACAATGATTGTAGTTATCACAATGCATACACAAGCTTTCCTCTAGGTGTAAAACACAAGCAGATCGCATTCATGCTCATGCTTTCTCTCCGAATGTAAACAAGGCTGAACTTCAAATACGTTAAAGCGTGCTTATGCATTGCATTGTGATACTCTCCAAAATGGCAGAAGTTGTAACTCAGGGGAGAAGATTGGTTGAGTAAATTATGTAACTTTTGTTTTCTTTGCAAAAAAAAAAAAAAAAAAAAAAAATATTCTTGAAGCATTGCAAAACTGAATTTTGGCCACGGATGTCACATGGACTGTTTTACCGATGTATTTACTATATTTCTGGATCTGGGATCATTTCAGTTGTATTGCTATCTGGAGGGTCAAGTTGGCACTCCGATTTCATCAACAATATCTTAATTTGTGTTCTTAAGATAAACAAAGGTCTTACAGGTTTGGAACGACATGAGGTATGAGTAATTAATAACAACAACATTTTCATTTTGGGGTAACTTGCCCCATATAGAGTTACAACCTGCCAGCTTGTGTTTATCTCCACACCTTTTTCCTTTACAATTATAGTGGACTTTTTGAAAGCATTTTGTAGTCGCATCTTTAAGGTATGTGCATGATAAAATAAACCTACCCTGAGAAATATTCACTGGAGTACAAAATTGGACAGCTAGCTCTACTCTTTTTCAGGGGCTTGACAATATCAGACACATAGCCCTATGGTTGTGTTTTGCTTTTAGAGGACATAATATTTGATAAATTTGTCTCATGTGAACAGCTCTTTTTAATAAATGACTAAAGGGAGCAAATGGATTATTGTTTGTCCTGTTCTCAAAATATACTTTTATGAGGCTTGTATGTTCTATAAACACAATTGCACATTTAAAAGTGAAGTGTTTAATATTTCAAATTTGAAACAGATTTTTTTTTTTCTCCCTGCAGTATATGCTCCCCAAGCCATCTGATTGAATGTGTGCATATTTAATGTATGACATGACTGATTACTGTAAGTAAAAAGGTTTGTCTAAAGTGTTCAGGCATAATTTACCCAATAATAGATCTACATTTAGTCAGGGAGAAAATATGGGATTTGAATGTGTATATGCCTCTTTCAATGATTATTACACAATGACATTTTGTTGTCAGCAGTGTAAAATGTACATTAATTGACACAATGGTAATGCTAATAGAAAAACATAATCTTTACCAGCTCTGAATCTCTACCATGTTACATTATCTCATTATCAACAAACTAATCATAGAGCGAGTGCACACTCAAATGGAGTGTTTTATTTATTTTTTTATTTATTGTGTGTGAATGAGCTGCACATTTTAGCAACAATAAAAACAAAATTGTAGATTAGCGTACCGTAGACACAACATAAGCTGCTAAGGTTAATTAGCCTGTCGTTGAGCACAGAAGCAATCTGATTTTTTAACCTCCGCATCCTGCTGTGAAAATTAATTTGGCCGCAGTATGAAATAAACCCATTGTCACCCTCCCCTTTGGCTGCGCTCTGCTTTCCTTTTGAGGGTTTTCATCACTTCCCACTAAAATGGCGCTGTGTCGTCTGCACATTAATCAAAGGAATGGGAGATACAGAATGTTTGTGTGTAAAGGCAAAAATGATTAGCAGCCGTGGATGTGACTACACTGATAGAAGAAGAGAGGGAGGGTGAAAATATATAGAGAGAGGGCTTTTAATAAATCTGACCTTTTCTGTTGTGCACTTGTTATGAAAGATGCTGGCACAGGGAATAAATGATAGCAAGGGGCAAGAAGACCATTTGCATGGCAACGCTGAGATAGAACTCGAGTGTGCAGAAGATGAGATGTCTAGGGGATGAGGATTTGCTATTTGAGTGAATGGTGGTTTTAGAGTAAAATATGATGGGTCAAGTTTCAGAATATGGATTTATATAAGGTGATGTGTGTGAATTATTGCTTGAATGACCTGTGAAAACCGCATGAAAGTGCTGAGAAGAGAGACTATTCAGTTTTTTTCATCATTGAAATGTCATTATATAGCATTATACTATTATCTCATAGTGTTAAAAATACTCCATCTGTGTCAGAGAACACATCTGTCTAACCCTCACCAGTCAGCCTTTACATTGCAGTACACACTACAAAATATTTAACAATTGACAATCCCATGGTTGAAACAGAACAAATAGGAACAAAATTAGCGTAGCTGCTGTTCAAACTAAGAAAATTAAGATTTGTTAAACCAGAGCT
>JAUCMU010000110.1:53474-63651 GCA_032275025.1 Enteromius treurensis | reverse complement strand
TTTGTACATTGTTAACATATTACTAAATCATTTGTGAACATATAGTAAATGATTAGTTCATCATTAACTAATCATTTATAAATGACTTAATAAAACATACATAAATTGCTAGCATATCACCTTTTAATTGCTTATGAATATTTAGTAAATGATTAGTTGATCATTAACAAATCACTTATGAATGCCTTGCAACTGAACATTATTCTAAAGTGTTACCCAAAACTTAACTTTTGCTTAATAATATGTATTGCTAATAATATGCATCCTCAATATTTGGATCTTTTTGGACCCTCAGATTCCAGATTTTCTGATAGTTGTCTCGCGGCCAAATATTGTCCTATCCTAACAAGCCAAACATCAATGGAAAGCTTATTTATTCAGATGACATATAAATCTCACTTTCAAAATATTTACCCTTGTGACTGTTTTTTTTTTTTTTATGTCACAAATGTCCTATTAAAAAGCCATATTGAAAAGCTTAATCATTTAACAAAAAGAAAAAGAAAAAAATACTTAAGAATAACTGTCAACTGAATAAATTTAAAAAAAAAAGTATTTGGAAAATAAATACAGAAAAAAATATAATCGTAGGGAACTCAGTCACTGCATTTTCTCATATTTTAAATTGTGCACATATAAATAAAAATGTATATGTACTAGGAAAAATAAATGAATTAAATAAAAAAGCTTGACCACAAAAGTCTTAAACCATTGCACAAATATTATGCCAGGTGCAGAATCCATCATGCAGTCAAACGTCATGAGGATTTTAGAGCAGCGCTGTCAAACTGACTTCCAACTGTCATAATGGTTAGCCCATGTCCAATCAGGCATCTGCACTGGGGAGTTCTCCCCTGGATCTCCGGTAAATGGCCCTCCATATCATGGCTGCTCTACCTTCATCTTGCACTCCAGCTCTGTATGATTGCAAAGGCTAAGCTTTTACCTTGCCTTTGGATGTTTAGCCGTCTCTGTAGTTTTGCACATCCTGCTGTTTCATGGGCACCTTCTCCTTCGCTTGATAAAAGACTTTTTGATGTGCTCTTACATGCTTTCATTTACTAAAGCTATGATTCTTTGGCCTTAATGTCTGCTGAGCTGACAAATCAAAAAGAAGAAGAAGAAAAAAAAAAGGTTCTATGATTTCTTGATCCTTAGATCTCTTTTTGTTTATTAGCTTGAAGTTAGCAGTGACCAGGCTAAGCTCCATCCAACAAACGAGCCAAGATGTTTGGCTCATTTGATAAAGTGAAGCAAATTCCTGTCCATTTCGCCATTCCATCATTTTCTGTCTTTCTGATTTGGATAAAATACAGATATGTGCAATGTTCTTGAGGGCTGTGTTCCTCAGCAATTCTTATATATGTGTTTGATGGCTGCGCCATTAGCAGACTGCAAAGGGAATGAATAAAGATGAGGCTTGACAAGCAGTTATGAGAGAATTGGTAATGCAGGAAACTTACCTCAGAAATACAGGCCTGCTAAAGGGCAAGCTTCAGCTGTATTCAGCCTAATCAGGTTTTAGCTGTCAAAAATGACAAATATCCCCTTGTCCTGAGAACACTTCTTATAACTTTACACTGCTATGCAGTTTGAGTTCTGAATGAACATTGAAATGAAGTTTTATTCTGCATAGGGTCTATTTCATTAAATTTAATATGGGGTGCCCATACATTTCAACCAACAAAACACTAATGAAATGTTGCAAATGCCTATGTTTTTTATTAAGATGGAATTTGTGTTATTCTGCACTGTTTACATATGCATAAGAATGCACAGTACAACAATTCAAAAATACATATTGTTCTAGCATATTTCATCTGTTGTCTATTTATGGTGTTTATTGATTTATTTATTTTTATTGTACAATAAAATGGATAGAGAAGGAATTGAAGGGAAAAGGGGAAATGGGTTCATGACAATGTATGTGTTGCTATCAATACACAACTTTGATGCATTGTTGCTCTTTTTTGAAATTGTAAAAAATCTGATTTCCTGAAAATGAAATGATGAGTACGAGAAATTGATAGTGTTCTGATTGATAATGTGTTCTTGCTTAGAAAACATCACAATTGTCATTCCCTGCAAGAGATTTCTGTTTCTGCATGCAATTACTAAAGATCAGAGAAAATTGGGTGTGTCACATTTTCACCTTACTGGGAAATCTCCTACTAGGTTATTTCCACATGTTAGAACATTTGTCCAATTTTAAATATTGCAGTAGTCATTGTTTGTTATTGTGTTAGCAGTCTTCAGGGCTTTGTAGTACAGTAGCTGATGCAGCCCTGGCATAAATATCTGGCATTACCAAAGCTGATTGCATGTCTGTCAAATTGCCAGTGAAATATCAAGCTCCTGTATGCTACAATTTATCTATTTTGTTGCAGACCATTTTGATTGCATCGTTGGAGTAATCACAATTTTACGCTTCGCGCAAATCTCGCTGATTTTCTAAGACGAGTTGCATTCTAGTTTCTAATGTTACTCACCCAACTCCCTGTTTTCCACCAACACTTAAATCTGCATGCTTTCACCTCTGGACTATATTGATATATGCTAGCAAGCAAAATATGTTTAAAAACTCTAAATAAGTAAATAAGCTGTTTTGTCCACAACTCTGTGTACCGGGGTTTATAGGTATCTTGGTATCTGATGATTTATTGCATGAGTGCTGGCAGCTGAGATAATTATTATCCTTTAATTCTTGACTGGAAATAAAAAATCACCCCTTCTCCTTCTTGCAGGCACCTCAAACAGTTCCACCAACTCTGTCCTACCATTAGCGAATCAGTCTGGCAGAGCGCTGATTAAAATTGATTTAAATTTTGAGTATATTTGGAATTGATGATACAAATGTCAAGAGAAATTATGGGCTGTCGTCTGAGGGCAAGCACAGTCATCTGTTCTCTCTGTGTCAGAGATTTGGAGCCCACTGCAGAATTCACATACGAACATAGCATCAAACACTCTAGCTTCTGGCAACTATAAAACATATTTTATAACTCAGTATCTTCTCAATGCACTGTCAAGAGTATGAGGATTGTAAAAAGAGCCTCTAATAGCCTAAGCTTGTTCGTAACAAGGACCAAAATTTACTCAAAAGGAGGACTATTTTTAATCAGTTAGCCCTTGCAGAGGCAATAAATCATTTGTGGTTTGTATGGCCGGAAAGGACTGACCATTGCTTTTTCTCTTGTTGTCTATCCAGGTCCCTGCTTGTGATTTACCATGGCCAAAGTGCTCTGCAGCCTCCTTCTCCTGGGAAGCGCAGTGATGATGACCACCGCCTGCCCTAAATATTGTGTTTGTCAGAACCTATCAGAGTCTTTGGGAACACTGTGTCCATCCAAAGGTCTGCTGTTTGTGCCCTCTGACATTGACCGAAGAACCGTGGAGTTACGCCTCGGAGGAAACTACATTATTAAAATCACCCAGCAGGACTTCACCAACATGACTGGCCTTGTAGACCTCACACTGTCAAGAAACACCATTAGCTTCATCCAGCCCTTCTCCTTTGTGGATCTTGAAACCCTGCGTTCGCTGCACCTGGACAGTAACCGGTTGACAGAGCTTGGACCAGATGTCCTGCGAGGCTTAGTGAACTTACAACACCTCATCCTAAACAACAACCAACTGACTCGTATCTCCAAAGAAGCTTTTGATGACCTGCTGCTCACCTTGGAGGACCTGGACCTCTCCTACAACAACCTACAAGGCATACCCTGGGAGGCCATTCACAAAATGCTCAACCTACACCAGCTGAGTCTGGACCACAACCTCATCAACCATATAGCTGAAGGCACTTTCACTGATCTTGAAAAGCTGGCGAGGCTAGACCTTACATCAAACCGTCTCCAGAAGCTTCCGCCAGATCCCATCTTTGCTCGCTCACAGAGCAGCAGCATTCTTAGTACACCGTTTGCCCCAGTCTTGTCACTCAGCTTTGGCGGGAATCCTCTTCACTGTAACTGTGAGATTCTTTGGTTGCGCCGTTTAGAACGGGAGGACGATATGGAAACATGCGCTTCCCCTCCTAGTCTGAAAGGTCGCTACTTCTGGTATGTGCGAGAGGAAGAGTTTGTGTGTGAACCACCGTTAATTACCCAGCATACCCACAAGCTTTTGGTCCTGGAGGGACAGACAGCAAGTTTACGCTGCAAGGCAGTGGGTGACCCTATGCCTCTCATACACTGGGTTGCTCCAGATGATCGACTAATTAGTAACTCATCTAGGGCTACAGTGTATGAAAATGGTACTTTAGACATTATGGTCACCACCTCTAAGGATTATGGGACATTTACTTGCATTGCTGCAAATGCAGCAGGGGAATCAACAGCCTCAATTGAGCTCTCCATAATCCAACTCCCCCACCTAAGTAATGGTACTAACCGCACATCTCAGCCAAAGTCCAGGCTATCTGACATCACCAGCTCTACTAAAACCAGTAAAGGGGAGACCAAAGTTCAACCAGAACAGGTAGTGTCAGTGCAAGAGGTCACTGCAGTCTCTGCTCTGATCAAATGGACAGTAAGCAAAGTAGCACCCAAAGTCAAAATGTACCAGCTCCAATACAACTGTTCAGAGGATGATGTCTTGATTTATAGGTAAGTATTCCATGTTTATATGCCTTTAAACCACCCAAATACACACTAATTAGGCTTGTGCTTTCACCTGCTCTTTTAAGTTAATTGAATTCAGTTCATTTAAGCAGATAATGTTTAATAGGTTAACACTGAACATAATTAATATAGTGACATTTAAAATGTGACTCACTTATGCTTATAGTTATGTTAGATATTGCTTTGTATCTTTTTAATTGCATATACTGTATACTGTACAGTAGGTCTATCTCAAATGTTAATGGTTTTTGGTGAGTGTTATAGCTTAGGCAATAATGACACACTTACCCTTTACTGAATCAGTTACTTACAAATTATGTACAGTGGTGACCAAACTGGGATTTTCATCTGTAAAAAATGGTTTTAAGTCAGTTATTTCAACACTGTAAAAAAAAAAAAAAAAAACTGCCGTAAATGACCTTATTCTGACAGTAAAATCCCATAAAAATCAATGCATTCTGTGTAATATTTGCACACATTCTGTTTTTGACAAAGTGGCCTTCTGCAGTGCTGTGAACAGTGTTCAGTATCAACACTCAGAGAGGGTCTGTCCTCGAAATGGCATACTTGCTTACTGCTTACTACCCAGTACACAGTGCATACTGCCAGTGTGTACTGTAATGTGTGGGATTTTAATGTAAGCTGTAACTTCAGTGTTACCTTAACACTCTGTAGTGTGCACACATTAAAAGTGTTCATGAGGATTTTGTTGTGTGCTGCAATGTTAGTTAAGGTCCACAGAAAAAGTTCAGAAAAAAAGTTAGGAACTGATAATGAGAGTAAACATGTTACTGAAATGTATTAAAGTGTTTTTGCTAAAGCGAGATATGTTAGTTTAATGAAGTTTTGTGGGTCACCATTGTGCTAGATAGTAAAAGTCTGTGCTTCAATCAATGAAAAGACACAAACACTGATATTCTGCTGCTTTGTTTAAAAACAGTAACTGTGCAGTTGCTGAAGCAGTGATTATCTTTTTATGTTTTTCAGCACATGTTTGTGTGCTATAGCTGACAATGAACTGCAACGATTTGAGTTAAATACATACAAGTATTTTCAGATGTATATTGAGAAATATATATATTTGTCTTAGTGGACTAAATGCTAAAAGTTCACGCCGTTGTCCTGTGGCAGCCGTCGCATCATCCAAGTGGATACTGCACACTGGTGGTGGTTACATGATTGTAAAGCGCTTTGGGTGTATGGCAATACACAGTAAAGCTCTATATAAATGCGTCATTCATTAATTCATTCATTAGTAACACCGTATGAACATTAGTATTTTAAACTTGAACTGTTTAAAGCAATCGGAGCAGTTCATTTCTATAGTAGTTTAACGGTAGCATGGTGTAAAAATGAAGAGCTGTAAATTAATGGTACATTACTGGCAACTCTACTGAAATTACATTGCTGTTATTTAATGGCACATTGTATGTTTTGCTGCAGTGTGTAAGAAGAACAATTTAAGATTATATTTCCAAACATTCATTTTACCATTAATTGTAATAATCCAGTATTTTTGGTTTACACAGGGAGTCTAACAACAGCTAATGCACCACACAAAAATCTGGTGTCATCACCATCCAGTATGTTTAGAATCTGTTTGGTTCGATCCCAGAGAATGCGCACGCTCATAAAATGTATATGCATAAATCATGATTAAGTCCTGTGACACAATCTGTATTGTTAAAAGCACTATGTAAATATAGGTGACTTGGTTTTGCCTTTAAGGGGTAGGTTTGTGGGTGGGCTCAAGTGTGGTCATTCTTATGAAATACACGTAGTAAAATAAGCATAGAATTACTGTGAGAACGGTGTAAAAAGTCATCGCCTTTAAAAAAAACATGCATTTTGAGTGGTAATGACAGTCAAACATAATTTCATGACAACAAACGCAACACAGCACTGTTTATTTTTTTTTAAAACATAACTTTTAAATATATTTTTATATATAGGTCATAATGAGGTGCACAGTAAGGACTGGCTCTTTTGCCAGCAGCCTCATTTTAGACCACTTTTTACATAAGTGCTTATAAACATTGTAATAGTACTGTTGCTTTGCAGGAGGGTTTCTTGAAGCATCTTAGAGACGTTGTCACAGTTCTTGATTTAATCTGTCCATTTCTCCATGTCATTCCAGAGTGGATGATGATGAGGTCATATCTCTTTGTGGTGGGCTGACAGTCATCAAAACCCTTGTGCAAAAAAAAAAAAATCACAATTCTTTCTTTGTTTTTCCCACAGTCCGGTTCTGTACATTTATTATAGCACTTGCAAGAATTGGGTAATAACTAGGCACTAACCCTGAGCCAGCCTCTAAAGCTAACCTCTAACTTAACCCATGTAGCTACTTATACTTAAAATTGCATTTTAAGTACACACACATAAAGTAACATAATGTTTACTTAAAAATATATTTGCAAACTTTTTTTCTGATAAATGTATATGTTATGAAATATGTATTAAACAATTAAACAATAAATGAATGAATGAAACAGTCAAAAGGCACAGGCATTTTATTATTATTATTATTATTATTATTATTTATTTAAATTACACTGTATTAGCTGTTGAAAGATTTATTTCTCCATGGTTTTATTGAATGCAACATTTTCTGTGTAAAATAAATCTCTATTACCTCTAGGTTTTTTTCTTCGCATAATACAACCATCATGATCATTACAAGCCTGAGGCAACAGGAGCTTTTAGAATATGCTTTATTCTTTTGATTTTAATTTCAGCTCACTTTTTTTTTGATGATCTACAGGAGTTTATAATCAAAGTGAGAGGTTCCCCTACCAAAATGGCTAAATATGAAAGGCTTTACATAATAAGTACATTGAACAAAATGTTATGTTGAATTGACTTAATTTTATTACGTCAAGGGGTTGCACAAAATACATTTATCTAAATCTAGATATATTTTTTAAGTTGAGTGAATTTATATTTTATAAGTTAAGTAGAATTTACTCAAATTACTTGTGCAACCAGATCAATTTAATCGTTTAATTTCTACATATTAAAACTAACGAAAAATAAATGAATAGGGAGATATCATTCTACACTCAAAAATGAAACAAGGATATGTTTGATTTACTTATCTTTAGGCATTAGCCAACTTGTTATGCAAACCATAAGATAGTTTGGACACATGCAAGGCATGCCTAAAGTATTATTATTATTATTATTATGAAAATAAGTTTGTTTTAGCAGGTCCCTAAGCACATGTTCTACACTTTACCACAATGGTAACCCCCCCAAAACACCAACATAGCAGGTCTTTTTCAAATATAAAATAGCATTAAACAATTACAAGTCTCCCAGTTGAATCATCTTAATAAACATGCCTAAAATAACATGTTATTGCAAGATTTACTATCCTTATCCTGCCCTGTGCAATGCATGATGGGAAGAGGAAATCCACTTCCTACTTACATAATTAAAATCATTAGTGTTCTTTTAAAATGAAAATATTGAATAAATGAAACATATTTTTTTCTAATTAAATATGAATAAAAAATTGAATTAAATTAACTTGTTTTAAACAAGGGCAGTGAATTTGAAAATTAATAATAAAAAAATAAGTAGGATTAAATAACACATTAAAATCAGTGAAATTAACCAGATAAAAACATGTAACATTTACAAGGGGTCAGAATCATTTTTTTTAGTGTGGTTTTGGACCGCAAATTGGAAAACATCCTGGAGAAACTAGCAGCTATGCAACGCGATTTGGACAGACCTGGGTCCTATGAATGACATTAGATATCTGCAAAATTGGCAGATATTGATCCAAATTGGAAAGTTTTTCTATTTTTCAGCTTCCCCCCCTTGTTCCAGTTGAGGCACCTGGCCTTGGCCAAGGCCGTTGCTGGAGACAAAACAACTTCCTCTGGAGAGCAAGATAACGAGACGCTCTGAATTCCTCCTCCCTGCTCCAAGGACACCTGTGGCGGACTGTTCAGACTACACAGGCTTACACATCATTGACACACACACACAAAAACTTACATAGATACAGATAGACAATCACTACCTACCCACGCCTTTGTGTGCTTTTTACCCCTCTCTGTGGGTAGGCTGGTCTGTGACCAGCGCTTTCTAGCTGCAGGACCGGATGGCTGTTTGCCTACATGGGACTAGTTCCACATCCCCTTTACCCCTTCCCTGTTGCAGTGTTATGTCTTGTGATTATGAGTTTTACGTGCTTGTTGCTGAGGTATTTTTTTTCCCCTGATCTCACACTGCCCATCTTGAAGCAGAGTCTGCAAGGTTTTTTTTTCATCCTTCTCCTAATGTCTCTTATTTCCTTATTTTCTATATGTTACCTCTCGACTGACCTGTCTTCCCCCCAAATTTGATGTTTGTGTATGACTGGAGGAGTCCAGTTTCACTACATGTAACAGTGTATGTGACAAATAAAGGCTTTAATCAATCAGTCAATTAATGAATAGCTTAGATAATGAGTTACACATAAATTCATTATGATCTGTGCATTAGTTAAGCATGAATTAAAACTTATTAGTTAATTATCATTATTATCATTCTTCTGTCCCAACACTAGCATCCAAATGTATGCAGATGACACAATTATAAACATGGAAGCAGTGTGTCACAAGTAGCAAAAGAACTTACAGAATCCTTGGTTCATGTCTCAACTTGATGTTTGTGCATTTATGATTATTTCTCATATCACTTATGAACAACTTTATTTGCAAGCTACTATAACTACTCTGAAACTACTTTAGTCTTTGTATCCACCTTTTCCCTGAATTTTAAAATAAGCCTATGGGTGAGGCTTCTGGTTAGTTAGACGCTATAGGGAAATAACGAGGAAAATAACAATGTGCCGTAATAGGCAAAACTGTTTGTACTAGACACCAGTGTGAGTTCAATATCAAGCAGCAAAACAAACTGTTTTATACAGCTAAAAATATCTGGACTCAAATGAGAACGGAAGGTATATCCAAAGAATTTACAAACGGCAGCGCCCATTTTGCATCAGGAAAAAGGTGGACAAACAATCACTAAAACTTTTTGATAAGAAAGTAGTTCAGCTTCATCATTTGCTCAATACTAAAAAAAACTTTAGTAATGTATTCTTGATTTTCGACTTGTACTAATTGCTCTTGGTTATAAGCTTTTTATTTTATTTTGTTTAACTTAGTTTGTTTTTTATGTGCAATTATGTTTTTGTATTTTTTAGCTTTCTATTTTTCATCTGTTCTTCGTTCGATGTAATAAGAGCTTACGATACTTGTTTTTAGACTGACTTTTTAACATTCTGTGAAGGGTCTACAGATGAAAAATAGCCTCTTTGGCTAATTGTGGCACATGTTTATTTATGTGCATCGCCCATTACTAAACTAAACTAAACAAAGCTCAAGTTGACTTGGTACCTGGACATAATTGGGGGAGAAAATGTTGAATCCATACAATTCACTTTTGTGAGGAAAACATCTTAGCATCTATCCTGCACTGGCTTCTCCCTGCACTGGCTTCCAATTACAGCTCGCATCAAATTCAAGACACTGATGCTTGCATATGGAACAATCACCGGC
>JAUCMU010000110.1:31071-44591 GCA_032275025.1 Enteromius treurensis | reverse complement strand
ACCGTTTGGGTCCCAATAGAGTCCATTATATGGGGGAAAATCCTGGAATGTTTTCGTCAAAAACATTAATTTCTTTTTCGACTGAAAATAGAAAGACTTGGACATCTTGTATGACATGGGGGTGAGTAAATTATCAGCAAAAGTTTTTTTTAAAGTTAACTTCTCCTTTAAGACAGAAGCTCAACAAGTCTGAAATATTACAAGCAAACACATTACTTTCAACAATTACCACTTCATCGGACTCAAAATAATTATGCTAGTCTTTATAACATAGCGCCGTTTACTTTCAGTTTAACCGCAAAAAATGAGAGAACAAATTTATATGTAAGTGTTTTCAGTGCCGCCGCTCCCTATACGCAGAGTACGCAGTCTGCGTAGGGCACCAACTCCCAGGGGGGCACCATCCCAGCTGCTCAAAAAAAAAATTGTTTTTATATATTATAATATTTAATATATTATTAATATTTACAATATACATATACAAATAAACAAAAATATAAACGTATATATTGGTAAACATTTTAAGGTGAACGCAGAGTAGGCTAAGCACAAGTGATGACGCGCGCGCTCTCACCTTTGTTACGGCTGCCCATTTGGCCAAAAATGATAATAATTGAACAATATGCCTGGTCCTATAAAGAGAGTGTATGCAACAGTCCGACGGCGAGAAACGAAAGAAAAACAAGGCCCAAGATGAAGCCCGTGCACCACTTTCAGGTACGTTCATAATCCTGTGAAACTTTATTTTATTCTGTCAACGTTAATAATGTGTTTTAATGTCGGTAATAATTTCACGACTAACGCATCTTTCTTAATATGACTACAAGCAGATCTAAATAAACAAAATGACTTGAAATGCATTACTGTATATTAAAACACAGAGGCAATTATGATTATTGATTAATAAATGACCATATGGTGTCATTAAATAACAGTGTTAAAATACATCATGTAAGTTTAACAACTGCATTTACCAGGCGTTGGTGCCCTTTTCAGCATTTCTATTAATATTGTTGTGTAAACTTTTAATTTTGTATTAGATTATGATAATCTTATGATAATCCAGTTGTTAAACTTACATGATGATCGAATTCCTTGTTTAATATCGACCAACCATTTAATTAAAATATCCACATAATCTTTCCTATCATTTCCTCAGCAAAAATATGTGGACATCATAACCCTTGTCTGCTTTATTGTCAAAACTGCCACATGTACAGTGTATACAAGAGTTTTGAAAAATCGTTTCTTTCACACCCTTGGTGCAAACAGGTAAAAACACAGAATAAAAATATATTTAAAAATACAGACAAATACAAATATTATATATTCTATAAAACACAATTTACAAGCATGGATATGATAGAAAGATTTTATCAGAGTAAAACTGCTTAATTTCCTTTTGTATGATTCTGAGACTATTAAATCAATCAGACAACTGTATTAATAAAATCATAGCCATTGGAGGTAACTCTTTGTTGTTGATAAAACTGTTTTATAACACCAATCTCGCTATTCCGCTCTTTTTTTACTTTTTTGACCAAAAATAACTTCATTTAAAAGTGCTCTCAGTAATTATTCAGATAATTTATTGTGCTTCATTTAATGCAGGGTCAATGCTGAAATTTGTTACGAAAGAGGATGAAGTGGTACCATCAAGCACTGATCTAAAGGGACTTAGCAGCTGCACCGTCACTGATGCAGGATGTAGTACTGAAGCCAGTCCATCATCCAGCTAAAGGTACAAATGCGGTGGTCACAACTGCACACAACCTACCCACAACTGGTGACAACCTACAGTCTGGGAGTTCAATAATCATAGAGAAAGAAACTATTAAAGAAGTAGAAACTGATGTGGTGTCCCCTGTGAGTGCTCTGCAAGTTGATCCTTCTCTCTGGCTGTCTCGTCTAACAGATTCTGATCGCCTTGAAATTGTACAGAGAGGACCATTTAAAGTAGAATCTGATTTTTCTTTCCCCAAAGACAAAGATGGACAAGGTTTTAATAGTTTGCAATGCTATCGCGTACTGACAAATGGAGAGAAGGTGTTAAGAAGTTGGCTTATTTATTCAAAGCAGAAAAACTGTGCGTTTTGTTTTGCTTGTAAACTCTTCAGTACCAAAGATACAAACCTGTCAAGGGAGGGTTTTAGTGACTGGTCCAACCTCAGCAAGAGTCTCAGGAGTCACGACAATGCCTTAGACCACACACAATCCATGTTGAAATGGAGGGAACTTGAGATGCGTCTAAAGAACAAGAATACAATAGACCATCAAGAATTAACTCTCTTAGAGGCAGAAAAAAAAAGGTGGCGTGATGTCCTCACACGATTAGTCAGCATCACACTATCTTTGGCATCATGAAATCTTTCTTTTCTGGGGCTCCTCAGATCATCTCTACGAAGCAAACAATGGCAACTTTCTCAAGGAAGTCGAGCTTCTTGCATTGTTTAATCCTGTGATGGAAAATCATCTGTCAAGAGTCAAGGACAAAAGCACTTGCACACATTACCTTGGACAGCAAATCCAAAACGAGCTGATACAGCTTATAAGTGACAAAATACTGAAGACCATTGTGTCCAATATTCATCAGGCAAAATACTATTCAATTATTCTTGACTGCACCCCGGATACAAGTCATAAAGAACAAATGTCAGTCATGTTGCGGACTGTGGCCTTGGAGCCAAAGCCAGAGGTTAAAGAATACTTTTTAGGATATGTGGAGGTCTTCGAAACTACTGGCTTGAATCTGTCAAATGTGATACTGGACAAGCTTCGGGACCTTCAGATTCCTTTTGAAAATTGCAGAGGACAGGCCTATGATAATGGTGCTAATATGAAAGGTAAAAGTCAAGGAGTGAAAGCGAGACTGCTAAAGCAAAACTTAAGAGCTCTGTTTGTACCTTGTGGAGCACATTCAATGAATCTTGTGATAGCAGATGCAGCAAAGGCATCTAAGGATGCTGTTGGCTACTTTGGTTATGTGCAGAAACTCTTCACATTCTTTTCAGGAGCTACACAACGATGGAACATCTTGTTGAAGCATGTCCATCTCACATTGAAGTCTTGGAGTGATGTTAGATGGGAAAGCAGACTACAAAGCATTACAGCTGTCAGACATCAAGTGAAGGAGATCAGAAATGCTCTTATTGAGGCAAGGCAAGCTGTGAATGATCCAGTTGCCAAAGTAGAGGCTCAAGCCCTTGCAGAAGAAGTGGCTTCATTTAGGTTTCTGATATGCACTGTTGTATGGTTTGACATCTTAACACATATTAACCAGGTGAACAAGATTCTTCAGTCCAGTTCAATGCAACTGGATGTTGCTGTTCGACTCATTGAGAGTGCAAAACATTCTCTCATGAAATTCAGACAGTCTGGATTTGTGGATGCTCAGTCAACTGCAAAGGAACTCTGTGAAGTCCTAAACATAGAGCCTGAACTTAAGGAGAAAAGGCTGAGAAGCACTAAAAGGCATTTTGCCTATGAGGCTGCAGATGAGCCGATCAGTGATGCCCTCAAAAAGCTTGAGGTTACCTTTTTCAATAGTGTTGTGGACTCTGCTTTGGCATCACTTCAAGAGAGATTTGAAATTTTCACTTAGGTCAAAGATAGATTTGGAGTTCTGGTTGATTTCAGCCAAGTTCAAGGGATGTCAAAAGAGACTTTACAGAAACACTGCACTGAGGTAGAGAAGACATTGACTGCAGTGGAAAAAGGAGGTTCTGATATTGATGGGCAAGAGCTTGCTCAAGAAATCATAAACCTTCCATAGTTGCCACAACTCACACTCTGGATTGCTCTACGCATAGCAGTGACGCTCCCTGTAACCGTTGCCTCTGCTGAGCGAAGTTTTTCTAAAATGAAGCTCATCAAAACGTACTTGCGCTCATCTATGGCACAAGAGCGCATGAGTGGTCTGGCAATTGTCAGCATCAACTCTGAATTAGCAAAGGCTTTATCATATGAAGAGCTCATTTACGACTTTGCCTCAAGAAAAAGCAGAAGTGTGCCTTTGTAAATTTTTAACTTTGGAAAGCTCCAGCAGATGACAGTGTTGATTTTATTTCAGTTTATTATTGTTTATTTTATTTATTATAAATGTTTTATTTAAAGTGTAATTTTAGTTTGTATTTTTTGCTGTAGAGTTACAATTGTAATTTATAAATGATACAATTTATTTATGTATTTACTTTTATTTGAATAAAGTTCTATTTTGGCTCCTATAGTAGGTGTTTTTTTATTATTTTATTTTTACTTCCGTAATATATGGGGGAGGGGGGGCACAAAAGTTAATTTCTGCTTAGGGCACCCATTTGGCCAACAGCGGCCCTGGCACAAGGGATGATGTTTAGAAACCATAAACACTGATATGCCTAGATTTTCAACCCTGCTTCTGGAGACCCAACGTTCAACAATATTTATTTCCAAACTGCTTCAACACAACTGTGATATTGATTGATTGGTTGATTAATTGATTAAATTACCTTTTTTTCCTGAAAAGCTTGCCACTAAACTCTTTCTGTCAACACTGCACTGGCTCCTTTTCAAGCATTGTATAGATTTTAATATCTTGTTAATTACTTATAAATCCCTGAATGGCTTAGCTCCTCTGGCCATTTGATAATTTTTAGAATATCAAAATGGACTGCGGGCAGCATCCATTTCCTATTTTGCACCAACACTCTAGAACAATGTACCTAACACTGTTCAGGAGGCAGTCACACTCTGTCAGTTTAAATTTAGATTAAAGACACATCTCTTTTATCTGGCTTAGACATATCAAAAAACATATGCTCAACAAGTGTGAGTGTTAATATCAAACACTCCCCATAACACACAATGTACTTGTTACATGGTAAAAAGAATGACATCTACGCTAATATTAGTCTGCCTCTCTCTTATTCTGTTTCTCAGTCCGTATCCAGATCAGATCAGCACCAAGAGATACAGCCCTGACCCTCAGCAGAGACAAGAACAACGCTTCAGAGACATTTAATGGGAATCACACACACACACTTTCTCATACACATGCATAATAATTTATTTTACACAATCTGACATGGCTGAATTTTATATTAAATTGGAAATTAATTGCTGGTTTCGTCTGGCCAGGGGAGAACTGCCCCCCCAACTGAGTCTGGTTTCTCCCAAGGTTTTTTTTTTTTTAATTCCACACCGCTGTCCCCTCTGGCTTGCTTAGTTGGGAACACTTTATTTCTAGGGATTATTGTCACTTTGATTACAAAGATCCTATTTAAAATGAGCTGATCTAGACAACAACGTATCTCTGTTCAATAATGAAATTCCTTTAGCTGAAAATTGAGTGTTAAATCTTGCCATTATACATTAGAATAGACACTCTATTCTCGAATTTAATACTTTTCAATGCTTTGATACAATCTGTATTAAAAGCGCTATATAAATAGAGGCGACTGATTAATTTGAATTATTGATTGATTGATTGATTTTCACTTTTTTGCTGGACAAAAGGTTTATAAATGCTTCCCATTACAAGTTGACTTTTCCAGTGCACAGTGCAAATGACTCAAACTCGCAGCACTTTTTAGACCTTTTAGAGCAGTATTTACAGCAAACGACCATGTGCACATATTTAATTAGAACATGCAGTCTTTGTGATTTCATAATCACACATTGTAATCCTAAGTTAAACACATAATTTATATCAGTAATCTTTTTCAAA
This sequence comes from Enteromius treurensis, assembly GCA_032275025.1. Taxonomy (NCBI): domain Eukaryota; kingdom Metazoa; phylum Chordata; class Actinopteri; order Cypriniformes; family Cyprinidae; genus Enteromius; species Enteromius treurensis. The sequence goes on along the minus strand of JAUCMU010000110.1, from coordinate 38,890 downwards.
TGTGAGGGGGAGATTTTCTCATAAAGATGATTCTAAAATAATTTCTTGCTCGCTCATGACTGTGACGAGGAATCACTACTAGATGGATGTTTTGTATTCGTAGTGGTGCAATTAATTTTTTATTGATTTACCTCATCTCTCCATGTAATGGTGTTCAGTGCCTCGATTCTGGCAACTGTAATTTATCCCCCTCTAATAAACCTGCCATTTATCCTGAATTACACAGCATAATTCCCAAAAGTGATTCTCACTCACAAAGACAAATGCTTGGTAGAAAAGGACATGTCACTGCAGCTATCCTTTTGAAGACAGGAAGAGTGAACTGTTGGTGAGGCGCCAAACATGCATTAGTGAAAGCCTCTATCTTTTTTGTTTGCTTTTGAATAATTGTAGCTCTCTCTTAGCTCACTTGGCAGCATTTCTTTTTCCTTTGTTGTTTCATCTGATGAATCAGCTCAGACGTAGAGCGGATTATTCTATCAGCCATCGTGGCATTCCCTGGCAAACTTAGTGTGAAATCTGACGCAATAAAGATTGCTTCTGTAAGGTAAGCGATGTTGCCCCACTGATAGCAATCAAGAATATTTTATGGCACATTTTCCATGCACAGATGGGTAAGGAAATTGGTTTCGTCCTACAGTTGTGTTAAGGTGTTAAGAATCACATTTTCCTGGCTCTATCTGCGAGGTGAGAGGTCTTTGGGAATCATCAATTTCCAGTGCCTTCACGAGGGAGAGAAAACCCTAGACAGAGAAAAAAGACTGCCAGCAAATGCATCTATATCAGCTGCGGATGAGCAGCGTGAGTGAGCCAAAATAATTAATGAAACACAGCTGTGTCTATGTGTGGCTTTCATGATATGTCTATGAAATAAATGACTCCTCTCAAAGTTGTCACTGATATGAAAACTGACAAGGCTTTATTTTATTTATGTATTTTTTTTTCTTTCTTTTTTTAGCAAAATAAATAAATTACATAATTAATTTAAAAATGTATGATCTGAATACTTTTACACATATATAAATTATACATTTTATTAATATAATTATAATTGTTGCATAAGTTAAAACTAAAAATGTTACAAGGGTCACGGTCTCCCCTTATAGGTACATTGTTGTATTGTTTGTGTTGTTGTTGTTGTTGTTGTTTTTTTTTTCAAAAAGTGTGCTTATGGGAAATGAAATTCAAGAAATTTTTCCCTGCAGTGTTCAGTAATAATTTGTGGTTCTGATTGCCTTTGATTGGTTTGGATCAGGAGCTGAAAAGTCACAGCAGTGCATCAGCGGAGGAAAATTTGTATAATTTTACCCTTGATTAGGAAAATCCTAGCCATAAAATATGTCTATGACATTCATGAAAATATTTATTCCTGAACTCATTTTTAAATTATGTAGTAATTTAAATTATGTAGTTGTGTGGTGATTTTATGTAGAGTGGGATCATACCCATCGCCAATTAATTAAATGGCAAAATACATGCAATATTGATTTGTTATTTATGACATTTAAGGGTCCAAGAATAGTGAAGTGGATGTAGGCAAGCAAAACCCAGAAAACAGGAAACAGATGGTATTTTGAGCATCTGTTATATACAAAGTAAGACTGATTTACAGCTAACAGATAGTGGTTTAGAGGTTAGACATCAAACGTTGGAAAAAAAAAAAAAAATAATAATAACATATATATATATATATATAACACCAGAACATCAACAATCTGAGGTGCAAACCATTGTCATGTAATAGCAGAACCTGTAATACAATTCCCTTCTCTTGTAATCTTTAGAAGTGATATCTAGGATTAATTAAAACAAAATAAAGTTGAACATGAGAGAGGATATTAAATTATTGATTACTAAGACTGATGGTATGCTGATCTACGTTCTCTGATCTGCCGTTGCACACAGGTCTCATGTGATGTGGAAAGCTAAACCATGTGTTCATACACTGTACCTTGTGGAAATAAGTCTCATGCTCTGACAAACAGAAGAATCGTCTCGGGTTACTTGACTTTAACCCTGTTCCCTTAAAAGCGGGAACGAGATGCTATGTGAAAACGCTCTTTGTTCGACCGGTTGTTGAAGCATGTGTATCAATCACTTCAAAGTTTGGCTTATATAACCTCGGTAAGGTGACATCATTTGATTATGTGCATCTGGAGGTTATGAATCGGCATGAACCGTACGGCATTGGAGCACAGCATCTCGTTCCCGCTTTTTCAGGTAACAGCGTCACAGCTGAGTAACCCGAGACGTTCCCTTTCAAAAGCTACCCTCAATGCTGCATTACAAAATGCTATTGGGTATGAAAATACCAACACCGCCCGGACCCCAGGGTTGTGTAGTGTGTGCGCACAATCATCAAAGAGGTCTAGACCTGACTCTGGGATGCTGACTCAAGGACCCGTGAGCCTAAGAAACTCTGAACTATGAAACTATGAAAATATGAAATCTGACAAATGTGTGCGGAGAGGACCGTCCTGCCATCACACACTTGCTGGAAGGGGACACCTCTCCCCAAAGCCATTGACAATGCAAGCCCCCTAGATGAATGGGCCCTAACTCCTAGAGGTGAAGTCTTAAGTCTGAAGTCAAATCCCTTATTCTCTTCAGAGAAGTAATGGCCATTAGAAAACTAAACTTAAGGGTCAGAAACCTAACAGGCTCTAGTGGTTCGAAAGGGGTATCAACCAAGTTCCATGAAGGGACTGTTGCTCTAGTGGGCAACTCGACCATATAGCTCCGCGAATAAAGGAGGCAACTAAAGGGCGCTTTTCAACAGAAACCCCATCAATCAGAACATGGCAAGCCGAGATGGTGACCACATAAGTTCTAAGAGTGCTAGGTCATATGCTCGAGGACAGTTTCTCCTGCAGAAACTCCAGCACTGAAACAATCTTGCAAAGAGGTCCACTTCTGCTACATAAAATCTCTCCTAGATTTCACTTACTACTTTAGGGTGGAGTTTCCATTCCCCATATGTGACCGCTTGTCTGGACAGCAAGTCTGCTCCCACATTCATTATCTAAGATCGCGCCCCAACCCATGAGGGAAGTGTCTGTCATTAGCATCTTGCGATGACAACACGGACATAGAGTGGGACCCAAAGTCAGAACCTGGTGGGTCTGAACCACATAGAAAGGGTACGAAGCCCCGGCGCGTAGCCCTTATTTGCCTTTGGGGATTGGCTCTTGGATGAAATCCCCTGGTTCTTAGCCACAACTTAAATGGCCTCATGTGCAGAAGGCCCAAGGGTATCACCGTGGATGCTGCTGCCATGAGATGTAGGATTCTCTGAAAGTAACAAACAGTCACTTTCTTGCGTAGCTTTATCTTCTTTAGGGCACTAAGAATGGATTTGATACATGCAGGAGACAGCTGTGCCTCAAATCCAATACAAACTCCAAGATATGTTGTCCACTGAGCAGGAGAAACAATGCTTTTCTTGGTGTTGAGTCTCAACCATAGAGATTCAAGATAAGCTAGGACGACATCTCGATGTTGAAGCACTAGCTCCTTAGACTGAGCCAAAACCAGCCAGTCGTCTATGTAATTCAAGATGAGAATGCCCTGGAGTTGTAGAGGAGCCAGAGCTGCATACATGCATTTTATATATGTGTGGGGTGGCAGGGTTAGGCCGAATGGAAGGACCCGATACTGGTAAGCTTCGCCTTCGAAAGTGAACCTCAGGAACTCCCTGTGTTGTGGAAATATTTCTATATGAAAATATGCGTCCTTCAGATCAATTGTCACAAACCAGTCCTCTGGTTGGATTTGAGTAACAATCATCTTGACTGTCAACATCTTGAACTTGTATTTTCTTAGGTAGCGGTTCAACCCACAAAGATATAGAATTAGACGCAACGCTTGTCTACGCATGTCACGTATGTTGTGTATTGAGTGAATGAAGCATAATTAGTACGCTATATAGATGTATTTGGTATGTAATGATAGATCTCGGTGCATTGAATTTAATTTTAGGAACAAATTATCGATATCTTAAATCAGACAAAATTTTATTAACTTTATTATGTTTTATTCCAGAACTTCAGAAAACATTCCTTTGCAGACCTCAATGTCAATGTATGTTTATGTATGCATAACCAGGAACCATTCAGGGCAAAGACCTGCCCTGTAGCACTGAACTGATTGGGAGACCCCCCTCATGGGGTGGGGCGAAGTTCACGGGTTAAAACATGGAACCAAAGAGCGTTCTGTGTGCATCTTTCTTCACAACAAAGATTATTATCCAACGCATCAAGAAGGAACGGCAGCAGCGAACCAGCGGAGCAACTCAGAGAAACTCAGAGAAGTGCAACCTAGCCTGCTTGACTGACCGTGCCACGGCTCACCCCATCTGTGCCGTCCTCCTTCGCTCAGATATCAAATAACTGTTTTTCTTACTGCTAAAAGCTCCAAAGCACCACCAACTCGCAACAAACTTCTAAGAACTGCTTGCAAGGACCTCAAAGATATCTGAAAGCCAACCAGCCAACCAGAGTGCAGAGACTTCATCAACTTCAGCTCAGAGCGGTAACCCAAATACTTTCCTTTGTCGCTGATGGTGCAGTGTAACTGAACTTATGATAAGCTAAGACCCTCTGCATTGGTGATTTCTCTCTGGTCGTGGTTCTAGAAACTAGTAGTAAGTACTTTGTACTTTTAGTGAACCTTTACTTTTCACCCCAGAACCAGTATGAATGTGTGTGTGTTCACGTATTCTTAGGTTAGTGTTTTGTACAGTAGAATAGTTCAGTAATAAATTGTGTTTCATTATTACGGATCGTTGCCTTGTGTATTGTGTTTTGTAAAGTCAAAATTTGCTCAAATCTTAAAGCTACCCTGCTTTTACAAAGAAAGAAACATTACAGTTTGCATTAGTTTGCTGATCACGAATTAAGGCGAACTGTTCAAAAATACACTAATTGTGCTAAATGCTGGATGGATTGGTCAATAGAGTGTATTCCATATTTCAAAATTCAGGATAACTATATCCATGAAAATCTTTCATTTAAAAATTAATTTACATAGATCAACCAAAGAGCTAATTAACATAAATTAAATAAAGTAAATTAAACATAAGAATATTCCCCGATTTCCTTGCAGGTTATACAAGCCAAACTTTGGCGTGTTTGACACACATGCTTCAAAAGACGCGTTTTCACGTAGCATCGAGCCTTTGAAGGCGAACAAGAGAGCACAAGAACACAAAGGATGGAAATCAGAGTATTTTTCCATTCTTTCTTATTTTGTACTGCTCTTTTAGGTAACACCTTAATGTTATCAAGATTTTTATACTAATAATTTAGAAGCAATAGGGTATTATCTGTCTCTTTTTTACCCCCGGAAATTAATTATTTTGCACATAAATGACTTTCGTCTTTAGCATCACAGATCAACATGATAACCATTACTATTTAGAACAAAAACATTTTGTTTTAGCAATCAGATAACATGCTGCATTCGTGAAAGTCGGGCAACTCTATTTTCTGAACACTGCACGAGTTCAGGGTGCCGCCTTCAACCTTCTTTAGTGGTCTGCTCTACAAATTATGAATGAGCAATGCAGTCTGATAAGAGATTCATGAAAATATTTCCAATAAACTAAATAAATAAATAACACTTTAAAATACAATGGTCTCAGTGGTAAGTTTGATAATGTTTACCAACATTATCACCTTAAGAATAATAATAAATAAAAAAAATAAAAAAAACAGTTAACCCAGAATCACTTCAGTAATGGAATGCAAAATGACTTTAAGGGCATGTATACATTGGTAATAGGGTATGGCGGAGAGCTCCAAGAGAATAAGGAAAGCTATTCTTGGTATCATCTCTGTTGTCAGGCACCGGTAGTGTAAATTGGTGCATTTTAGAAATTAGCCCAACATATTATTTGTGGATTCATATTAAAAGCAAAATGATTTGTACCAAAAATTACATTTGCACTGAAAAGTTAATTCCTAACCATAAGATCATATTTTTTACTTCACTACATTTCATAAAATATATAGTTACTCATATATAAAATGCTCCAAGATGCAGACTAGCAATTCATTAACAAACTGATCCTTTTAAATGAACCTGGGTCACAAATCACACCAAACGATTCACTCTCGAATTGGAAAGATCCGATTGCACTGGGATCTTGATTCGACAGCTCACTGATTCAAACAATCTGTTCAGAGCGAGTCTCCAGTAAATTGAAACACTGGCGCGTGCGACTGTTGATGCGTAAAGCAAGTTACTAATATTGAATTTTAGGATAAATTACTTTAACTGAAAATAATATTTGGGTAACAATTGTTAGTTGCCACTTTATTTAAGCCCACTTAAATGAATGCAGACACATCAACATCAGTCACAAAACGTCCATATTCCCTGCTGCTGTAACTTTAGCCGTTTTATTAAAGCGCTACGCATTTAGCCCTGTTTTTATATTGTTTATCAACGGTGTACATTTAGGTTTAGATCAACAAGCCATACTGAAAAAAAAGCTTGCTGGTGTACTCATTTTTAGATCATGTCCAGATATTTTTTTATAGATTACATCTGAGGGAAAGAAGAAAGGATGTGATTTTCAGGTAAATACAGTAATTATCAAAATGGCAAGTAATGCCCTCTGTGGTGTTTTTACAACACAGACAAGGTTTGAGAAGAAAGAAATATGAAAATATAAAATTTTCCTTCAAATGTTTATTCAATTTTTTTTCTCATGTCATATTCAACTGTGACGTTCTGCAAAACAATAATCTAAACGTTAAAACATGTTGTCTTACTGGTGAAAATTAAGTGGTAAATGTAAGCTTGACTGTGAACTTTGCTACATCATGCTCGTTAACGTGGACCAATCAAAACAAAATAAATATGCTGTATCTTGACTAGTGGTTATTTTGGGAAAATCACATTCTTACAATTCTATACAAAAAAAAGTTTGCATGTTTAAAGCAGTTGAAGCAAATTAAGGAGTGTGTGCACATGAAAGCATGATGTTTACAGCAAAACTCTCAATGTTGATTGACTTAACATCAAGGGAAAGAAAGTATATGGAAAATGTAAACATTGCACAGTGAGAAGAAACACTGCTTTGCCAAATAAAAAATATTATAAAAAATAAAAAAAATCTATTTTTTGAGAAAAAAAGCAATGATAGTGCAGCAGGAATATAATTTACATCAACTCATCAAGATTTGTTATTCAATAAAACATTTCTAAAGCAATATGAAGGAAAACAATGATGTTTCATTGTAAGATTGAAATGATTAAATATTAATTTGTCTTTATTTCCATATGTCTGTTGGTTTAATAAATGGCAATAGTCTGAAGCTTTGGAGGGTCTTTTGAAGAGCAATAATGTTCACTTCTGTCAACCAGAGCAAACAGAATGAAAGAGTGATTGCTTCCATGCTGGATTCCTAGTAAAGTGTGAGACCTGTCAAGTCTGAAGTACACTCATATTATTTCAGGATGCATGTGTTTCTATTTCAGGGTCTCAAAAAAAAAACAAAAAAAAAAAACGTCAAATTATCACGAAGCGGCATCTTGACAGTTGATTTTGCCATGCCGGTGGGAAAAAATTGTAGCTTTTACCTAAATCCACACAGAAGGAGTTTGTAACATGCCTGCGAAGCAAGAAAAAAATTGTTTGTGGAGGTTATTTTAGTTCTTGGTATTCTGGTGAACTTGTAGTAAAGTAGATAAGAACAAGAGTCAACAAAGACTTTGCATGTGAGATCACTTAACCAAGAAATAGTCTGACCGCACCTGTATAGTTATATTGATTCAGTTTCATGCAGTGATGTCTTAATCTGAGTGTATATAT
>JAUCMU010000109.1:0-10563 GCA_032275025.1 Enteromius treurensis | reverse complement strand
ACACCTGAAGGACTTGTAAACAAAGTCTGGTTTGATGTGCAGTTGCATTTCGGGCGTAGAGGAAAAGAGGGGAACCGCCAGACTCATTTAAGATTTTAACAGACGAAAATGGTCTCAAGTATGCAACGATGAGCTTTAACGAAGAAACAAAAAACCACAAGGACCCAATGTGTTTTGTTATTGTAACCATTTTAAGAATTAACTGTTTATAACCACTGACAACTTTGCAATAAGGTTTAGGCTACAAGCGCATCGGCAATACATGGGAAAAGGACATTTTCTCGTCTTGAGAAATAAGGTGATACAAAGTATAGGCTATAAATAATGAATACAGCGCATAAGAACTGTTCCTAAACTGTTTTTATTTGAGCTCAATGAAATGACGCACTCTGTTGCCGTTAGGGGCTACTTTTTACAGCGGAAGGCAAATGATGATTTTACTTGATGAAAACATTATAATATATTTTAACAAATAATAAATATGATTTTTAATATTTTTATTATGTGGTAACCGTTTTATAAAAGCAATAAGGTACTCGAGGTACTCCGCTTCGCGTCGTGCCTAACAACGCCCTTCAGCCATGATTTATTCACGATACAGCGCTGCCTCTCGTACCTTATTGCTTAAATAAGACGTTCTATCAATTATAAAATCACACCAAAAAGTGTCACCAATAAACCTCAGGCTGAGGAAAAAGTGAATTCACATCTGTAAAGTAGAATACAGGAGAAAGTTCAGTACTCTACAGCTATTAAAAACAATCAATGAAGTTATTTTTTTAAGTCATTGCTTGTAAGTCTGGTTGAACTGGATCATCAGAGATCAGCAGCAAAGATATCGGTTAATAAAATGAGATTAGATACATTTGTGTGATTTAATTATTGCAGGTTTGCATCATATTCTGAGTTTATTTCAATTCATTTAGATGAAAACTAAATCCATTTTTTGAGAGTGAGATGAATTAATGCACATTCACATTGAGTCTAGAACTACTCTGTATTCACTAGTGTTTGGCTGACATCTCTGTGTTTATTACAGAGGTGAGGTGGCTAAGCAAACACTGTGTTACTATATTACTTTAAAATGACACAGCACATAAATATTATGAGAAACTGTGATTTTAATTACTATAAGTCACATGACTATAATTTGCTTAATTTATGTGAAAAATACTGCTTTTTTTCCCCGGGACGAAATAAATATGTTTTCTATATGGGTTGCAATTCTAAACAACAAGTGTTTCTCACGATTTCATCAACCATCTTGGACGGATTATTTGAGCTAAACTGATTTCTTTCTTTCTTTCTTTATTTACTACCACAGAAGCTACATACAGTGCCATCTCAGTATTTGGCCAAATGAGATATTCCAGTAGACAGCATAATATTACCTTCTGAAACAGCATTTGCATCAGAAGCATGTCTTAAAATGTCGCCTAGATAGGCTGCTCACTTGGAGCAGAGATGGAAAAAAATGTAGAGCTGTTTTCTTTACAGACTTTCCTAAGTGAATGTCATTATCAGGCTGGGTGCTACTGAAGCAATGCAAGTGATGAAATGTGTTTTCCCATTCCTCCTGCTCCACGGACAACAATTACCTGAATGACTTGACGGGCTTGATAACTGGCAGCAATTGTACCATAAAAGAATGTTTTTCCATTTCATGGTTGAAAAACTAACTTCTAAATTCCTAGAGGCTCAACGGTGTGACATTTTGGCTTTGGGTGGTCAGGACATAATGTGTGTGTGTGTGTGTACCTGTATTTCCTTGTCTCTGGGACTCTCCACATCTGGATGCCCTTGAATGGTCCCTTAGTGCCTACAGTGACATTGACATTGGTGTTGCGGTATGAGTTAGTACACTGAGTCGGCGTTGGACCGTCTTGTCCTGTTGCTCCGCAGGTATGAAATATCCACTTGACAGCTGAAAACACACACAAATGTCCAGCAAATGTATTAGCTTTGTAAAATAAAAATACTTCTTGTTCAGAGAAGAAGAAAAAAACATAACTCTATAACTTGGTGCAAAACTCGGACAAAGCAAGTGTGTACTCTTTTAGATGGTGGAAATATAAAGAGATGCTACAGTATGAGATGTGTTTGGCTGGCTGGGCTGTCAAAAAGCCACAGACAATTTATGATTTTTCTCTTCTTAGCTGGAAACCTGTAGAATGTCTTTCATAGACCTGAAAATAGCATCACATGAAGAGTTCATTCAAAGCTAAATGTCAAATGCACTTATTCATGAGAGGAATGAGTTTCTGATTGAGTTCACTTCGCGAATACTGACAATATTACAGGTATGTTGCACCAAATTTTTATTTTTTTTCTGACATCTTTATCAGCTCAGGAGCTATACAGACTGAAGGCTGATCTACATCTTCCTGTGCCATTTATTATCTTTGTTTGTGGTCTCCTGTAACAGTGGCTTAGTGCTTAGAAAATATGACATTTGGATCAATTAAGTTTGGATTACCTAGACCTTCAGTGGAGCGACAGAAACCTCTGAGGTTTCATCAAAATTACTGTAATTGGTGTATTGAGGTTTAATCTTATGGGTTTGAAATGACGTTAAGGGGGGTGAATCATGGCTGAATTTTCTTTTCTTTTTTTCTATGACTGTTAAGTCCAAGCTGAATTAGTTTTTTTTTATTTTTTTTATTTTTATTTTTTTACAATTTGTACCATTTAACACACTTCGGAGACATGTTATTTGCAATTAAAAATGGATGGGAGTGGAAACTTCTATTATTGATCTACTGGCAATGTGTAAAATACAGAACACAGATGCAGCCAGCTCATTTATTTAATGACCAACACAATTTACTAGGAACAGTGCAAATTACCGTAGGGTTGCAAACAAGCAGAGACAATGATAATCAGGTGCGGGTAATACTAACAACACAGGCCCAAATAGGTTAAGACCCATAAATCAGTTTGCACAATGCATTTTAAAACTCTCCTTTCTGAAATTTCATGTATGAAAGGGAAACGCCCACCAGTACATATGCAACAAGTCACAAAGATAACTGCACAAATAATTTAAATGCAGCTGGCCCTAACTGTAAAAGCAAATAACTACACAACTAATTTACATGTTAGTCAATGAGTCAAAATAATGGTACACTATTTTAAGGTGTCCTTGTTACACCTTAGATGTACTTACTACATTATTAACAATAATTACAACAAGCTTAACATAAATACTTGCAAGCCAAACCCAAATCCTAACCATAACCAGAAAGTAACTACAGTTGATTAATGGTAATCAGTACTTAACCTGTTAAACTCTGCGGTTACAAAAGTTACTCTCCAAAGTTACATTCAAGTTGTGCCTTGATTTTTTAACCCTTTGCATGCACCAATAACCCCATATGTGGTACCATTTGAAAGTTTAGAATCTCTTTTTTATGCAGATATGAAACACTTTGTATATTTATTTTACTGTAACAAAGTTATTTACACGTAAATTACACTAGGCTGGAACTAATCAAATTGCAACCAATCCAGTTTTGAAATGAATCACCAGAACAGACTGAGACCAAGGTGAGAAATACAAAGTCTCTTAGGTGTAAAAACATCTCATGGCAAAATAGACCTCTTTTCATGCAGTGATGTTGTTCTAGTCAAGTCTGCAAATAAAACATCCAAATAAAAGTTTATTTCCTTGCCAGGAACCTACAGAGATCTGTAATTAGATCTGAAGATAAAGGAAGTTTGAGTTGTAAGAGAGGTTTGCGGCAGACAAATATCACCAATTATGGTCTTATACAGCTTCCTTTTATTAGAGTTCTTGAAGGTTTGATTGGTGGAAATGGCTGAGTCATCGGAAGCTGAGCGGCGGCGCTCAGTGCATCATGAGGTTAGCGGCCCGTCTCTCTTTTCTCATCAGAAGAAGCAATCACGCAGACAAAGTCAGGGGATGTAATCAAGGAGACAAAGGCCGAGGGAGCTGATCTGACAGAAGAACATGCTCCCTCTCTCCACAAGGCTGAAGATTTGAGTCAGCATAAGGCATACTCCCACATTCAACTGGGCTTTACTTGCCAAAATTAGATGCCATGGTGGCAGAGGGAGAAATCAATAGTGGAGGCTGGACGTGGAGAGGTCAGGAACAGAGAAGATAAGAGAAGGTAAAATTAGAGATAGCAAGAGGGTGAGCGGTGGGAGGACAGAACACATCAATTGTTGCGCAATTTATCAAACGAATCAAAACATTTTCTAAGTTATATCAATTATACATGACCGAATCAAGGGAAGACTGGTGTTCAGCTTGATTTTCCTTTGAGTTTAAAGAAAACAACTGCCGAAAATAGAACTTCAGAAAGTGCTGTGCCTGGAAGAAAGTGTTTGTGTTTGTGTTTGTGTCTTGAGCAGTTGTGGTTTTGAACAGCTCAGAAATTATAGGTTAAAAATGACCAATTCACAATGATATACTACTTTCTTATAAAAGACAGCTGAAAAAAAAGTGTGTATAGGTAAAATGCAATGCAGTAATGTAGAATCCAGTAAATTATGCTGATTACTTCTAACTTGTGTAATTGACCTTGGAGTAAAAAAAAAACAACAATACAAATTTAAATGCAGGAATGACTTCACATTGGTTCTGCACTAATTGCACACAACTAAGAATGCCCCTTTTTAACAGGTTTCTTTTTTCTTTCTTTCTCCATTGCGTTTACTATAGAATAATTGCTGTCATTTCTTCATTTATTAGTATAACAACATTGCAAATTGTGCAAATCTGTTTATACGTACATTTTAACTGTTGCATGGTGTGTATTATCACAGATTACATTAATTATATACAGTTTATAAAATAAAACAGTCTCTTGTGCTTTTCAGTAAAACAGCAATGCAATGGATTATTAGGCTATAATTTAAATTGTTTACATATTTTCATTCATGTGCTCCTTAGCAATTGTTTTGTCCCCCTCCAGTTTTTATTGAAACCTGGTACAGTCACGTCATTGCATCCTTCATAATCAAAAGTATTGCTTTCTTTAAAGAAAGTAATAAATTATTAAAAATAAATCATACTGAAATAAATCATACTTTTTCAGGGGTTCCCTAGCGAAAAATAAATATACTGTACTTAAATGCATTTGAATTACATTTATCATGCTTAGCATACCACAAATAGATTTTCATATTTATGCACTTGATAAAATGCCATGCAATTGTACTTTTAGAATAGTAAACTGCTATACTTAAAGTCTGCTAATTTGGAACAACTAATTTTGCACTTTAATTGTGCAGAAGTAGTGCTGAAGTCCAAGTAAAGACACACTTGGCATTTTTTATTGGGTTAAAATGGAACTATTGCAAGTATACATTAGGTACACTTTAAATATTTTGCATTTAAAGAGCAATGTTTAACAATCCTTATTAAAAGTGACATAAACATGTGTTTCAATGGCTTATTATAAAGAAATATGCATTGTGCACAAGTAATACTCCAAACAAAGTTTAATTAAAACATTTATATCGGTAGGTAATATATTTAAACTATATTTAGTATGAAATACATATTTAACTATATTACTTTTTTACTAGGTTGCTGGTCATATAACATAACTTTTGCAAACATATAAAAAAATAAAACTTAAATTAAGTGAAAAACACAACATGAACATTCATTTTCTGAAGTATCCTTTTGCATTTTCAGACACTGCAGAAATGGTGGACGGTGTTTTTTGACCATTCACAGCTGAACTACATCAGAGAATGGTCTGTGTGAGTGAGGCTTGCTAATGAGTCTTGATGAATAGCAGATTAGCTGCTGGTTCAGATTTATTAGGGCTGAAATGGCTTGGGAGTCATTTCACAAACACTCAAACTCACCATATTGATAAATGGCCATGCTCCAATGAGCATGAACATAAGAGGAACACCTGTACATGCCATGAGCAAGCAGATCAGTCTTCCCAATGCTGATGGCATTTGGTAGGGCATTTTCAAAGGTCATGAGCTAGACGGCTGATTTTATAAACGATTTGTGCATGTTCAGTAGACAATCATGCTAATGTGAAAGCAATGTTTTACAATACAGGCTTTATGAGCAAATCTGATGATTTGAAAGCATTGAGATTTTGACTGATATAGTACTGCGACACAGTATGTTTTAGGCCATTTTCACAGTTGATTTAATTACAGAATGGCACTTTCATTTGTCTGCCACAAACACATTTAAGAGACAGGAAGAAAGAGAACTGTTTTTGAGAGGAGCAGATATTATACATTTATTATTCCATAATATATGTGATCAGGACCAGGCAAAGATGCAAAGCACTTCACCTCCACAATTTAGTAGATTATGAAATGACTTGTGTTCCAGAGGCGATTTAAAGCAGACTTTGTATGTTTCCCTGGTTTGCCACATTTTTTCCAAACAAATCAGCCGGAATCTGATTTCATACTGGTTCAGATGTGCGCCAAAAGCTGTACTGTGAAACCACCCTTAGTTATAATAACCGGCCTTTCAACAGTATTTAAATTTACGAAAATGGTGCAGCAATAGTCCAGTAGATGGCACACTTTCTTTTCTCTGCAGTGCGCCATGACAGAGAGAGAGAGGAAGAGAGACAGTATCTGAGCCTCTGTTCATAAGCATTCATCTTCTACATCCATTAGAAGTCCAACATATTTAGTGTACTCAAGCATTTCAACAATTTCAGTGTGCTCAGAAGGAATTTCGTGGTCTGGACTTTGAATTAGGTGCTCTGATGTTTCCAGCGCATAACTCAAAACTTGATGTGACAACAAAGATTCCAGAGTCTTTATAAAGCATGGTGCTACCATTTTTAGAATTGGGAGTGTTGTTTAGATCTGGCATCTGTTCTATCAAAATATGTATTGTATATGCATTATATGAGAAACTAATTTCAGTGTTTCAGTAAGCATTATCCAAAGAACACTTAGGTTATTATTTTTTGGAAGCATTTTCTATTCCTTTTTATTTTGCTTTGTATGTTGACAATGCACTGCTTAACCACAGTGCGATTATATCATTAGAGAAGATTAACTAGTTAGTCATGATTTTCCCAAAATCATGGTAGCACGGTCACATTTCAACTGCACAATAATATAGGACTGTCATTAATGAGACTGCATGTGGGGAGTGTAGCATTAATGCACTGGTTTTTTTTTTTTTATTATTCCTTAATTGTTTGATATATTGTATCCAGTGGTGGGCTGTGCATTTCCCACTTAGGCCTTCATTGGTGTCCAACATGAACTAACGCAACTCTACCATCATAATGATGCCACGGCTATAGAAACCATAAATATTACACAGAAATGCAGTACAACAGAGCATTGCATCACAGGCAGGTAGCTCATATAACATTTGCGTGAATGTCTTCATAAGCCAAGGACAATACTAGTTAGCGCAGCTTTACCGGGAAACCAAGCAACTATAAATGAAAGTAATTCATACAAGATGGTGAAGAAAAGGCGCAATGTTCTACATTATGGCTAGGTTTCACAAACGGGGGTTAGCTTAAGCCAGGACTAGGCATTAGTCAAATTGAGATATTTAAGCAACTTTCACAAAAATGCCTTAAACGAAAACATTACAGGTGTGCATCTTAACACAGAACAATGACACTGACATGTTTTAAGATATGTCAGAGCAAGATATTTTCCTCTGAGACAGCTCAAACATGCAATTTAGTCTAGGACTAGCTTAAGCCTTGTTTGTGAGTATGACTATGAACCGGACTCTCATTCTCATGTCGAGTCTCCCCATTAGTCTGCCTCTGCCAGCGGCCAGAGGAAGTTTTACAGCACTCGACTCAAAGGACGAGAAAATCGTAAGCCTGCTAGATGCCTCTGGGACTGCCAACTCAAAATCTGATTGGTTAATCCAACGTTTTCACTACCATTTATTTTAAGATACAGAAGCCTTCGCTGTTGATTCTGAAGGCCATAGGCAGATTTCTATGAGCCTGGCAACACAATTTCTGAAATATGATTGGATAAAAGTATAATATAAACATATACTACTGGAAGCAGTGCGACCAAGAGAAATGCTTTTAAATAAAGAGAATAGACTACTGAGGATAATTTAATTATCATTCATGGAAAAATAAAGTAAAACTAAGTCAGGGATTCTGATAATGTTTAGGCCAACAGAGAAGGCTTTGCTGGCACTGACGGCCCACCACTGATTTAATATGTCAACAAGATGCTTCTTGCCTTACTGGGTTTAACAGGTTTTGATATAGCGGCAGACTAGTTTAAAACAGACCACTGACCAACAACCCTGTTTGTTTTAGAGCTCATGCAGTCCACCGTTTCAATACAATAACATAACTGTGGTCTGCACCAAACTTCAGACTTGTAATCACATTGGGGTAAATTTCAGACAAAACAAGCCAGATGAAAGTTAGAAACAACCCAAAAAAGACAAACAGCTCAAGCACATAAAAGTAGCTAAAACTCACATTCTGTAGACGCTCCAGGCTCTCCATAGAGTGCTGTAGTGGTCTTGATGTTCTCATAGCTCTGTGTGAACAGCACTTGCGTGGGGCTTGTGGGAGCCACCGGAGGAAATTCTCCATTGGCTGAAGATGAGAGAAAAGACACAATACATTGTTGTGGTCCAACAATACGCTTGCAGCAAGAGAAAATGTTGCAGGCATTGTTAAAACACACTTTCTGTAAGCCTATAGATACTAGCTGTATTTTGGCTCAATAAAAATACTTTTAGGTAATACATTTCATGACAACACCAATTCTGGGAAGCTAGTTATGATATCCACATTGTTGTCTTGAGAAGTGTTTGAATATACAAGACATGCACGGAATAAATGGCTCAACTGTTTGCATTTCTTTCAAATGTTAATGATATGCTAATAAGGTTGCTTGCTGATGATTTAGGAGTCTTAAATGGGTGAACACTTGACCTCAAAATCTTGATATGCTTTACTCAACAGGGAACATTCCATGTCACTACTTAAAAATGCAGATCACAAGAAAAAAAATCACATGAGAATTTTATATACAAATAAAACATAACTTTTAGTGATACTTGCTAATACATCAAGCGTTTATGGCTATCTGTAATTTTAACTTTCATTGGTAAAAGCTGTTACTGGGGTCATGAAACATCTAAGCCAGATTAATTTTTTTCAGCTTTTTTCTCACTTTTACTGGATTTGACGTTTCCATAACCTCCCCTCATGCGATTTTCATGGGGTAATGTTTTATGGACCACTCCGTGCTAAAACATAGAATATAAGCATTTGGGATAAAACATGTTTTATGCACATAATTTCACATCAATTGCGTTTTCCGGTTCTTGATTCTGATTTGCTGATATGTTGAATGCACAGCTACGAGGTTGACTGTATAACATCGGCAAGTCAAATTTAGTTATTGGCTATTCCTAAGGAAGATATTTTATAGGTAGCACAAGGTCAAAAATACTGAAATAAAAGAGACTAACTGAGATTCCATTACTGTCATAGGGTGGGGTGGTTTTCAAACAATTCATCAAAACCTCAATGGGATAAAACAAATATTTTTCCATTTGTCTTCAAAGAGTTTCCAGGGGCTAGACAGTTTTAGTTTAATTATAAAGTATGTAATACTTGTACTTAGACATAAAACACAGACAACCGCAACTAACAACTAACTCCAATGGTGTCAAGAGTTTAGTTCATATTTCTTAATTACAAGCCACATGAGCTTCTGCATTGTTCCAATTGTCAACTTCCTGTGAAGACAAATCATCCTATTCCCCCAATCTTAGCTGCTCAGACAATACTGGGACTCTGTGAAAAATGCTACCTCTCATCTCAATCCCTTAATCATCTCTTTAAAAATACTCATCTACACTCACATAACTCCCGCACCACTCTGTCTAGAGTTGGCTTCATTCATCACAATCTGGACTCCCTGTTGCAAGAGCTTTCCCGTGATGCACCACATCACAGAGTTATTATCTGTCCTCCCATTTTAGGAATCAAGAAGGAATTTCATTGATACATTCCTATCTCTGAGACACCATGCCTTGTGTCTCGTCTCATGCAAAAACAAGAAAAACATTTTTATCTTTCATGATGAACAAACTAAATCAAAGGATTCAATAGTTTCTGTTGCCCGCGCATCTATGATTCAACATCCCAAAGGTGCTTTGTTGGATTGAGCTCTGGTGAATGTGAAGGCCATTTCAATGCAGTGTACTCAATATCATGTTCAAGAAACCAGTTTGAGATGATTTGAGCTTTGCGACAGGATTCGTTATCCTGTTGGAAGTAGCCATAATAAGATGGGCACACTGTGATCATAAAGGGAGGGACAGGCATGGCCGGTGGCCCAAAGTGTGTAAAAAATACTGACCCTACTATCTGAATATTGCAGCAGAATTCAAGACTCATCAGACCAAGCAGTCTTTTCCAGTCTTCCATTGTACAAATTTGGTGAACTGCCTCAGTGTCCTGTTCTTAGCTGACAGGAGTGTTATCTGATGTAGTTCCTCTTCAGGAACATCAACACTGCGTTGATACGCTTTGGGAACGCCTTCGGCGAGACCACGCTCTGAAACTGCTGTAAAAT
>JAUCMU010000108.1:0-19092 GCA_032275025.1 Enteromius treurensis | reverse complement strand
AAAGTCACCATAGCTTGTAGTATAGACTCCAACCCAACTTTGTAAATAGATTAACGGCGATATTTTTTTTATCGTGCAAGAGTTAACGATGATAACGGCCCACCACTAATATATATATATATACACATTGGTTTGTAACTCAAACAGTATTTTTATTCTTCTACTTAATTATCTACTTAACATGTAATGGCTGCTGAATCACTACATATATAACGTAGCTTACATCTCTGCAAGATAAGGTGGATACATGAGTACGAATGGCTGTAAATAAAAATTGTAAAGAACTGGGTCCCTTACAAGGATTACATCTTTAAAAAAGTCTTTAAAAAAATAAAAGTCTTTGGGGGTTTAAAAGCAGCTGTTGTATATATATATATATATCACAGAGCCAGCAATAGGCAATAGCACGAATCTCCTCTACACAGAAAAAGGAACAAAATCTTAATGTCCCACTTAACCTGCATTCAGCCTACAGTGCAAACTGCATGTGGTGATACATCAATCATAAATAGTATATTAGTTTTGGAACATAGTCTCTCTCTCTCTACTTGTCTGTGGCCATTACCTCCTGCTGCATTACCCTAACAGCCATATAACCCGTATCAGTATTCAGAGCATTTCTATAGGTGTAGCATCGATCGCTGCATGCATACAGTAGCATAGAACACATTTGCAAATAAGGCTTGATGGAAAATTCATTTCCTCAGAGATCCAGAGACAGTTTGCATTACGGTCACTTGTGGAATGCAAAAACGGCCTCTTACCATGCAAGGGGCGTTCCGTAGGGGGTAGAAGAACAGCGGGCTTCGCACTTGGGCTGAGCCTCGCTGACCTTTGGGCTGACTGTCGATGGCCAACAAGGCCCCTGAAAAACATGAACCAAACTTAGACAACATATCATCTCCCGGAAGAAAAAACGAAAGATAAAATACAAACTACTGTAAAACCAGTCAGAAGTGAACCAGTCAATCTTTAATAAAGATTATTTATTAACCATGTCTCTTTAAATTATTTCACTCTCTTTTTAATTTATGAAGTTAAGCATTCAACTCGAAGTTCCAACAACAAAAAGCGCTGTTCTATTGAGATAAATAGTTAATTTAGCACAGGGTTAAGAAGTTTAGGTGGAGGACCTGGGGATGGACAGCTGCTTCTGAGGCTTTGAGGAATGGATGGATGGGCCCTCCATTGTGGGCCTCTTCCTGGAACCAACTGCCAGCTGCAATCCTCTCTTCCAAACGAGCAATAGCTGCCATTGAGGAATTGACCTGGTTGAGTAGGAGAAGACAATGAGACATTTTGAGAGTTCTGTGAGAGCTGAAAGAAAAGAATTGAGAGGAATGAAAATACAAATCAAAATATGGGCTGACAATTGTATCCCTTTGCTAAAGAGCTTAGAAACTTTGATGAGCAAACATCTGTGACTGTTCTGAAGAGGCATAAGAGGACTGCTGAGTGTTGTTGAGTGCAAGTGAGGATTTGGTTTTGGGGTAAAGGAACAGAAAGGCAGGGAAGAATTTGTGTAGGAAGGCCATATTAGAAATGGCCTCAAAGCCCTTCCATCAACAGACAATTCATTCAACCCTGTGTAGGGCTGCAGGGATGGCTTTGACCTTCATTAAGAAACATGGGTGGGAAGAAACATGGTTGCCCTCCAGCGATCCACTGCATTACAGAGGATAAATTGCCTGCTGACGTGCAACTTACAAGCTTTGCTTGAGGTCTGTACAATCCAGAATTATGCATAGAAAAAGCATAGAAAAAGCTTCTGAGCAGTGGCTCCCATTCATGGGGACAAAGTGATTATGGTAAATGGCTCATTGATAAATAAAGACGGATTAGACTATTGAGAAAATATAGACATCTTTCTTTCTTTCTTTCTCTGGAACAACCTTGCCCAAAACTACTAAAATAAAATAAAATAAAATAATTAATACACATTTATAGCATATTTTGTTTTAATAAATGCAATACTTGTGTATTGGCCTTGGAAAACTTCTAACAAATGTAATAATAATAATAATAATAATAATAAATAGTGCCATTACGATCTGGTTTTAAAACTTTTTGATTTACCATAAAATCTTTAGATTTGATAGATTAATGCAAAATAAAATAAAACTAAAATGAGTTAGGGTCAAACTCAAAAAAAAAAAAAAAAAGTGTAAATCAGTCATATAATTTATCTTATATTATGAAAGTTGCTTAGGTCATTTTATCTTGTTTACATTTTTTTTTTTTTTTTTAGATACTGTATGTCTTAATGTCAATAAAAAAAATGATGATACATTGTGCTATTAGTTATATTGTGTCATAATCATTTGGTTGTGACATAACCTTGGCATTATATTTTAGTTTTCCTTCAAATTAACCTTACATAGATTTTTAAACAGAATCACAACAACAGTGACCTGTGCATAATTTCTTCATGTGGTCTTCAGAAGTCAATTTTCAACAAGCTTATTAAAAAGAAAGTCAAATCTTGTTTATTTATTAAATGAAATGAGCTGAATGGGTTTGAAAAAGACTGATTAACGGGTTGCTAATCAATATTAATATCTGCGGTGGCATATTGAACATGAACAGTGACATTTAGCATTGTTCTAACAATAAACAAAGCTCAGAATCCTCTTAAATCTCAAAATGTGTGTGTGTGTGTGTGTGTTGCCTTTCTCTTTGCACTGCAGGTGGACACATTGAAATTTGATTACAGCTGCTGCACTGTATTGATCTGAGAGGTGTGAGGAAGGATCAGCTAATCATCTGCTGAGGGGAGATGCTACAGCTCTGGACTCACTGCTATTGACCAGGAGAGAGTAAACACATCGACCAGCATGACAACACTCGTCAGGATTAGCATGAAGAGCAATAACAGGGAAAGAGAGAGAAAGATGACAAAGAAGGAAGGAACGCTCTGTGAGATTTGAATGACACAGGATGAGATTGCAGCTTTCTGTTTAGCACTGAAAAACTGCTGGCAGTATCTATGCTGTGCTTGCAAAGCTGAAGGAATGGATCACTAATGAATCCTCTATTATGGAATGAAATTGCATCATACATGATAGATTATGGCAGGTATGAAATAAAGGATCAGTGCAGTGCGAGCCTATGATCTTTAAGGTAAGGGGAGTTTAGCAAAGAAATGAGGGGAAAGATAAAAAGTGGGGCCATCAGACAAAATCACAGAGAAAAAGTGAGAGATATGACATCAGAACTGAAATTGTTTGGTGGTAAAAAGTTTAAAAGTGTAATGCAGAGGTGAAAGTGTCTGAAATATACTGTCAAACATTCAGTGAAAACAAGGACATTTAAACTAAAGTGACTAAACAGCATATACTGTAGATTTACCTCATCACACTAATTTGCATATATCTAGAATCAGTTTCACTCTGCTACTGTTATTAGGTCAATGCCTTACAAGTAGCTAAATATTTTTTTTTTTAAATGTTATTTACAGATGAATATATATGAATGAATTCACTTTTAAAAGCTTCTATGCCTTTATTTGTAAAACGTCTTACTTTTTCATCAGGCATGAATACATTTAATTATTCAGGAAGAATGCATTAAATGTATTTAGCAAACAAACAAACAAATAAATAAATAAACAACTTTTCTATTGATTTTTTTAGGAATCGCAGATTCCTTGGGGAAGGGGGTTATCCCAGTTTATATAAATATATTGAATAACAAAAACTGATTATAATAATAAGAACCATTATCATAAGTAAATCACCAATAACACCGAAGAATGTAATGATGCGTACAGAAAATACTATTTTGCTGGAATATATTAAAATTAAATATTTTTTGACCAAATATGATCAAATGTACTGTATACCACCCACTCCACTCCCACTCTTACAGTAAAAAGTATAAAACTTGAATATCGATTTAGTATCAGTTAATAACAGTATATTTTATTTGGTTGCAAAACAAAGAAATCTGTGCTCGGTGTATGTGTATTTGTGTTTCTGTTTTTTTTTTTTCTTTTCTTTGTTGTTGTTTTTTTTTATTTCAAGATAAAACAGTATGTCTGGGTTGACAGTGACTACTGAACCACAACAGCTCCCAAAATGTCCAATAAACACAACTTCCGTTATATAATGGGCAAACACACAATAGCTTCGTTAAAGAGCTTATGTTGCCCTCCTGAGCCCCCGTCTGCTGTCTTGTCCTCCAAACGAACGGCACTAATACTCACGGCAATGTTCCCCCTCATCGTCCCCTTGTGGACAGTCAGGGTTGAAGTCACACAGCTGGCTCACATTGATCTCCCGGCCCCCTCTGCAGTGATAGCGGCCCCGAAGAGTGACGTTTTGAGAGGTTCCTGGGCGGAGAAAGACAAGAGGGAATCAGAGACACTAATTACAGACACAGTTACCCTGAAGGAGCCAAGGATTTAATCCCTCAAGGGCACAATGGTGATAAAGCAGAATTTCAATCCCAGTAACTCTCTGATTCCAGGGTCACCCTTGCTTAACATGTAACATCTGCGCAAGCAGCCCTGATCATTAACCATTAGCTCACCTTTAGCTCATTTGTCTCTTACATCTTCTTTTGCAACCGTACATTAGGCGTAACAGGTTACTCCAAAGAGGTTTACTTTATGTCTTTCCGATAGACTTTCAGCAAAGAATTTAAATCAGAGGGTTACATTAAAAGCTTCTGTGCAAATGAACACAAAGACATCAAGTAAACTCAGCACTTTGTGAAACTAAATGAGGCAGAAAGAAGACATAAAAGAGGCAGACCTCTCAGTAGTCACTTGTTTTTTATGGCTTCGGTGACAGGAAAGGATACTAACAAAGGCTATCAACAAATGAAAACACAAAGAGCCGTTTCCCATCCAATAAAGATACTACAGACACTCCAAAATTGTGTTAATGCAATGAGAACTCAAGCACAGCTCTAAAGAGATGACTAGGATAACATTTTAAAGAAAACATATTTCTGCCCTTTTGTGACGAGATACAGATAATTTTACTATGGCACAATATATAGTTTTTCTTTTTGCATTTGGACCGCTAGCTTAATGTACTTTAGAATATGTAGGATAAAACAATGGCCCAGATAAGTAGCATGGCGTCTGGATCTATATGAGCTGAATCTGATAGCATCACAGTGAACACAACAAGATGTAACTGCGGTTTGCATATCTATGCAAATGGAAGACAGTCGCAGAGCTGTACAAACGGACCGGCTCACCAGGGGTTCATCATGCTGCTGACATTGATAAAGAGAGTGATTGTACAAAGAGAAAAAACGAGGGGGAAAAAAACAGGCCCACTGATATATTTAACTTACTTCCTTCTTCTTCAAAAAAAGTTTGATTTTATCACTGGCGGCTACAGGGGAATAATGCACCCTTGATCTTGGTGATGGCAGATTTTTCTGGGAAGAAACATGACGAGAGATGATCATCTGAGATAATACTACTTCAACCACTAGGTAGAAATAAAGACAAGCAGATAACTAAATGTCCAATTTTGGGCTAGTAGATTTGGTATTGTTGAGGGGAGTCAGTTTAAAGAGTTTAAAGGTATTCATTTCATTGAGCAAATGTGTGTTGGTTAATGCTAGTTCCAATGTTACAGACTTTAAAAGACTGACGTTCTTTGCTAGTGCGTCAATGTATGTTCACAGAGATACTGTAAGAGAGATACATGAAAGCTGGTTTTATTTTTTCTTCTTCTGCTTCATTTACCCTCCCCTGGTAATGTTTATGTATTTGAGTTGATTTCATCGACTGGTACAAGTTTAATTTTGGTACAAGTTTAATTCTAACCTATCATTAAAGTAATACAGTTGAAAACAGAAGGGACATCTAATTCTGTCTCTAGCTCATGTTGGCCATAATTATTGACACCACACATCCCAACAGCTCTGAGTTTTCTTCTATAATGCCTGGAGAGTTTGGAGAACACCTGATAAGAGATCAGAGACCATTTCTTCACACAGCATCTCTTTGGATCTCTCAAATTCACTGTTAATGATGTTGCTTCCTCTCTTCAGTTCAGCCCACTCACTTTCTACAAGATTTAAGTCAGAGGACTGGGGCGGTCATGACAAAAGCTTCATACTGTGCTCAGTGACCTATTTTGGCATTGATTTTGATGATTTTTGGATTAGAAGATCCAACCACAATCCTATATCATGATAAAGGTGTCAAATGAACACACACGAAACCGAAGGCTAACAGTAAATCTACGTGAGGAAAGCCGAGGGCTGCAAACACAAATACAGTATGCATCAATAAGATCTGACAAACGAAGAGTTAACCGACAGGAGCTTACATATACAGGCAAATGAAGACACATGTGAACTAACTCAAGTCATCAAAGGGAGACAGAAACAGAAAAAAAAAAAAAAAAAAAAAAAATAACAAGGTCTATGTGATGTGACAATTATAAGATTTCTAACAGAGGCAGTCAGGATTAGATTTTTTATCTAGTGGTGTTTGAGAGAATTCATGAAGCCATACAACTGAACAAGATGTCTAGGAATTTCGGCAGAAAAAATAAAAATAAAACAGGCAAACGACATTAAAGACACATTTCATCTCTTTCTCATCTGCCCATAGAAGTCAGTGCTATTTGAAGTTTGTTTTTGGATGTGCGAGGAACAACATGTGGTGATGTAGGGGCTGCTTGGAATTATTTAGGCTTTCTGACCCAACGATTCTACTAATCTCTGCAATTCTGCAGCTATGCTCCTTGAAAAGTCTTTGGCCACTTAAACTTTTCTCCTCACCATGCATTAGAATGAGAGACACATCCACTTCCAGGCCTATTTGTAACATCTTTGGTTGATTGAAACCTCTTAATTATTGCCCTGTTTTGATGTTTTAAATCCCCAGTGCTTCCAAAGACATTTCCTATTTTGTGAAGGTCTACAATCTTGTGAAAGTCTTACAATTTTACATTTTTTTAAGGGTTGCAATAACTGTGGCGCAACATGCATTGGAGAAAAACATGCATTTCATCATGACATTTTTATTATTTCACTTCAACTGAAAGATTTTTGTACATTTTTTTTAATGATAGATATACAAATACTGACCATGGAGATTTATTTCCACAGCCACCTTTGTTCATATTTACAAAGCTTGCAATTATTAATAGAGGGCACTCTATTATTTATCAACTAAGCAATGTGCAAACTGAATGTTTTGTGAAAAAATATTTGTATTTTTTTTTCACCTACTGGTCAAATGTTATTTACAAATACAATATATGTTATATTTTAAACTGATATTAAATGCAATTTGTTAAACTTATACTCTTTTAAAGTAATTAAATACTTTTTTAATAGAATTTGAGATACACTATCCATCACTTTTATTTATATAGTCAAGACGACGATAGTCACTAGACTTTAGGTGCCCCCAACTAAGCGAGCCAGAGGCGACAGCGGCAAGGAACCAAAACCCCATCCGTGAGAGAATGGGGAAAAAAACCTTGGGAGAACCCGGATTAGTTGGGGCCAGTTCTCCTCTGGCCGGACGCACCAGCACCTTATATCCAGTTCGATATTAAGCACATGTCAGATTGTGGAAAGGACTTATAGTGTGTTTGTGTGCATCTGGTTCCAGTGATCTGTCCACGCAGCTCATCTACACTAAGGGTAGTTGACCAAATGTATATATATATATATATATAAATAAATAAATAAAACTTAACAAATAATATTAGAAAAAATATATATCTTCACTCTTAGAGTTACAAATAGCATGAAAGAGTTGTATCCTCACTTTTAGAGGTTTTTATTTATTAATTAATTTATTATCATTATTCTAATTTTTTTACATTATTGCTGTAATTCAGGGGACTTTTTTTAATCAGCCATTGAATGTGTGTTTGGGTGAATGGATCAACCTCAGTGTCTGGTATTTGTGGCCCTGAATCACAATCTCTAGTGAGTGAACATTGTGGTTAGACAGGATGAGAATTAGCTTTTTTGTAGCTCAATGTGTGTGTTTTTTTTAAGAGTACTCTCTTTCAGTCTTGTTTGATGGCACATCAGCTAGGGATGGATTATTTTCTATAACCTGTCTGACTCCCTTTTATTTGACTCTTAGTGCTGCATCAAATTGTGACTTGCAACTGCAGACACATTTACATGCATTGAGCGAGAACCATCAGTTCATGAAAATGGCATAGTAATTAATAGCCCTGCTTCACATCCCAGCATGGCGGCCTTGCTAAAGATAAAAAAAAATAAAAATACTTACCGTCTTTTTAATCAAACGCTCTGTGTGTATGGCAAGTAGAGAAAAAAAAGAGGAAAAACAAAAGTCGAGGAGGTGTTAATACACCAATCTGCTCTGATGCAGCTAGGCTTTATGATGAAAGAATAAAGATGTGATGGATATGTCGGACTAGTGTCGTTGTGCGAGTACTAAAATGATTTAATTATTGTTCGTCATACATTTGACAGCCAGCCGTAACAGTGAGTCATGTGACTAGCGGGCAACATTTGTATCAGTGAGCTGAAAGCTAAGCTAAGATAAAAGACGCTCAATCTGTCACAGCACATGGGGAAAAAGCTTAATGGCCATCATGAAGGTTCGCAAGCTCTGCAGCACAAATACTTACCCTTGTAAACACTGTATGGAGGATTTACTAAAACATGAGTCACCACGATTCAGGCTCTGAAATATTGTTTCCAGTAAGAACCTTCAAGGTTCAGTCACACATTTCATGCACACCATATGATTGATTAAATGGTTGCTTTCATAAAAATGTATTACCTTGCTGCATACTGAGTCCTGAGAACATTGTATTAAAATTGTTATTAAACTGGGTTACATTTCGAGAAGTAATCCTTTAGAACCAAACGTAATAATAATCCTCTGCGTCTTCAGTCACTCAGATGTCAGGTTTAATGACTACTGTTATGTTCATTAATACATTCAACAACAAAACACCTCAATCACTTAGGAGTCTTGCTTGTCTCTGCATCTCCGTCTGATGACAGCTTACTCCGGGCAGGTCTGAGATAAGACACCAGTTCAGTCTGTGTGACACACTGCTGTCAATCAACTATTGTGGGAGTGGCCTCTGTCGGTGTGATGACAAACCAACATGCATTTGAGAATGGCTTGATTTCAGAATTACCAAGTATAAATGCTTATTTGTCATGTTGACTGAATTAGGACTGGTGGTGATGCTTGTTTAAAATGATAAGATAACAAAACTATTATACTATACGAATTCTACTACTAATAACATGACAGACACTATGCATTAATCAGCTACTGGGTTAATGAATATTACTCACGTAGTCTCCGTTCGGTCTAAGTGATTTGCTGAAATCAAAAGTGGTACGATAATAGGTGAAAGCAGTGTTCAGTTTACTATTTGTGAGAAAAAAAAAATACATCCCAGCCAAATATAGTCCTATCCTAACAACCATCAATGGAAAGCTTATTTATTCAGCTTTCAGATGTATTCTCAATTTAGAAAAAAAAAAAAAAATGACCCTTGTGACTGGTTTTGTGGTTCAGGGTCACACACACATTTATTTATTTATGCATGTATGTTTTCATTTATTTATTTCACTGAATATCTGGTCTCGCTCCAATATCTCACATTATGGGAATAAACTGCATTTCACATTAACTTATTATTTTTTGTGTGCGTGTGTGTGTGTGTGTGTGTGTGTGTGTTCATAAGCAAAGTTTTATAAGTTATTTACTCAAAAGGAACACTCAGTTGTATCAACAGGAAATATTTGAACTTACTTTTATGCTCTCTCTCAAACAACAAGAATGATTACCAACAGAATGAGAATTTAATGACTCCTTCAGAAACACATTGTCTATGAAGGTCACAGCAAGACAGTTGGAAACTCGGTTTCAGACTCCATTTCCTCCATCTTTGTTGTGTAACAAGAAGTAGGCCACACAGCATGCTAAGTTCATGCATTTTTTAAAATGCCTCACATTTCTCAACATAAAATGTGAAAATACAATACAGGCAACAAGATATATCACATCTATATCACAACAGATCGATTTTTAATGATAAACAGATAAACAGTTTGTATAATGCATCAAAATAGGTACAGGCACCAGCCATTAAAATTAATTAATACAAATATATATTTGAGTTACTCTGGCCTTGATTAAATATGGAAGTGTGTCATTCAACAAAGAGAGAAGACATTGAAATTAAGGTGAATGGGGCCATAGGGTAAACACATTGAATACAAAGAGTACACAGTGTGGAGATCTGAGTGATTATGAGGTCTGTGTGCATTTTGGTTATATATCTCAACATCACAGCCATTGCACACTCTAGACAGATACAACTAAGCTGGTCTGAAATGTGTTCTCTCAAAACAAGAAGGAAGTGAGTACTCTGACTCATACAGGACGCACTGTGCTTTTCTCAATAGCATTAAGCACAATATTAAAAAAAGGAGCAGAGACTTCCTTCGTCCTGATTCTGAGAATATGCCTAATGGAACCAGACAAAAGCAGCAAATTAAGGCTATATGCGATTTCTTTACACATTTCTGATGTCCTCGCATTGCTTAAATATCCTGATAATACAGAGCTTCAAAGTGGTATATGTTTGGTGGTTAGAGTTTGCTCTTATAAATGAAGCATAATAAATCTGACATTTGACTAGACTGATAATGGTAATACAGAGCAGGCTTAAAAGTCATTGACCTGTTTGTCTTCCTGATAATCGAATCATGGTTATTTTTATGCATATCTGCATTTGCCTATCCTTTCCATCACGTA
Organism: Enteromius treurensis; assembly: GCA_032275025.1. Classification (NCBI taxonomy): domain Eukaryota; kingdom Metazoa; phylum Chordata; class Actinopteri; order Cypriniformes; family Cyprinidae; genus Enteromius; species Enteromius treurensis. Next base: position 8,339 of record JAUCMU010000108.1, on the reverse strand, counting down.
CCAGTTCTCTTCTTCCTTTCTCTGACCTTTTAATACTGTCCATACCTTTTTTTAACATCTATTTCCCCTTCCTTGTTTTGAGCCTTATTGGATCATTCCTGTTACAATGCTGATGCAAAATTAATAATTCATTTTATCAACCAGTCAACAAAACTAAGAGATAACTCTCAAACTAATCTGTCCCGAACAAATTCAAGCCTACTCAATCAGTCTGCAATAGATCTGATTAAGCAAACAGCAAGTCACTACTTTAGATCGTATCAAAAGTACTAAAAGTTGGGGTAAATCATGTTCTTCTCATCCTGCCAATCACAGTAGAAGGGTTTATTAACTGCACATTTATTTCTCTTCATTTCTGTTATGTATTGAAAGTCTTATTACTTTCATTAATTAAGTAGCCCAAGGGGAATTTAGATCTTAAGTCTCATGCCTGAGCTCTTGATCATGCACAAAAAGTCAATCTGTTCACCCTCATCTCACTGAATTACATGAACTGATTATAAGTGTAAACTTCATTTTCAATGTTCCTATCAAGGATTCATTCATCAGCCCTGAACATGAGATTTCCACAAAGGCCTACAGGAATGGATTGAGAAAGTTAGGTTACCGCACCTCATGTTAGTTGGGGCAGTCCAAGCCAATGTGTTTGATCTACAGGGAAAGGTGTAAACATAATGCCCTTGAATTACATTCGACTCTCCCTTAGGACAACAGGCGAAATGGGGGGCATCTATTTAGGAGCTCAATGAACTGTTCAGACCCAAACAATTGGCTGAGGTAAGGCCTTGGCATCATTTGTCTTTGTCAAATTATTCCACAACGCCTGAGGGGCTAAAGCATAAAATGAAATAACTGGTTCATTTTCTTTGACTATTTTTTGGGGACGTTTTGGGGCTGCTGCATTAGAGACGGAGAAAAATCAAAGAGGACAAGCCGGTGAGGAAGACAAAGTGAGCTGATGCACCAAAGCTCTTATTGGTAAAAGACGGTATGTGTTTCAGTAAGATAGAAATAAAAGCCAAAGCACATATGTTAGAACCGCCAACCCTTGATCACAGTGTATCTGCTTGACTACTGACGGTGTAGTTCTTAAAGCCATAAACATACTCTATGCCAATGTTTTCTAACACTATCCCCGGAGGGATCCCAAGGCTACACATTTTCCAACTCTTGCTAATCAAGCACATCTAAAAAAAAACAAAAAAAACATGAAAAACAAAACAATCATCGGCTCACTAGTAGAGAATCCAAGACCTGAAATGAATAGGTCACATGCACGTTTGAGATTGCATTGCACATTCTCGAAGTCCTGTTGCAATTTCAAACCTCCAAAAGTTTTCCAGTTATCCAGATTATTTAACTATTAAGTTGCCAGTGTAGCTTCTATTGACTTAAAAAAAGAATAAAAGTGTGCTTAAAATGCGGAAAATGCACTAGGTATTTGCATTTAGAGTTCTGACAAATTTTGATCACTTAGATTCATGAAAACAACAACCACAACAAAATATTCTGACTATTCTTGGATCAACTGATTAGTTGAAACAATCAGGCAAAAATTAATGATTTGTTCACCAATGGAGACCGGTATCTACAATGGAACTTGCTGAATTCAACTGGCAGCAGGTACAAGTACTCATCAAAGATAATGCAACTAAATCTTGGCTAAATAGTTTGGTGAGTTGGTCAATAACATATTTTATGTAAAGAATGCCAGAGTCACCTCCCAGTGGGCCACTATCATGCAGAGATTAGCTAATAATGTTTTTTAGGATTACCAAAACAACTACAGGTTGGTGTCATCAGGGGTGGAACTAAACTCTGCAGAACTGCAATCCTCCAAAAACTGCACTTGAGTCAAATAATTCATAAATAAACGAATGATTCATAATAAAGAATGTCTGATATCAGCTGGTGTTAAGCACATGATTTTAAATAAGTCTTGGTCTTGAAGGGTCAGTGTCCTGCAGAGTTAAACTCTAACTGGCCCCAACACACGTCCCTGGAAGTTTCTAGTAATCCTGAAGATCTTGATTAGCTGGTGAAGTGTGGTTAATTAGGATTGGAGTGAAACTCTGCAGGATATTGGCCCTCCAGGTGCAGAGCTGCAGATCAAAAGACATCCAAATGTCTACTGCAGACAACATTAGTGACTATGCAACTTGTGAGTCTTTAAACAACTTTTACTTCAGAATAAAATGTAACTTCTAGAGCAGGGATGGTCAACTGGCAGCCTCCGGGCCATAAACAGCCCGCAGTGTCTTTTAGCACGGACCACTGGATCATATTAGACTTGGATGATCAATTGAAAAAAACTAAAAATTTAAAAGCAAGTCACATACGGCTTTTCATTTATAATGTTACAATGACACCAGAGTTGCCTCAATTTTCAAAGTTCACATGCATTAGTCAGCAAAAGCGTTTTGCCAAATGCTTGACAGAAATGTTTGCATTGAACTTTGTGGTTTGCGTGGGTCCTTAAAACGTCTTCAGTTAAATTGTCTTAAAGAGGTCTTCATTTTTGGGATGGAAATACAAGAATTGCTATATAGATTAATATAACGATTAAATATAAAAAAGGATACCATTTCACTGAATAAATCAGAGAGCTGCAGGCTTTGTGTCCAGTTGTTACAGAGAAATCACAAAAAATCAGCATTTCTGAAAGTGAACCCTGATGGCAGAGAACGAATTCGCTTTTTCAATAAGCCCTTCTGCTGATGACATGTTTTTAAATGTGAACCAGTGAATCGACAAAAAGCTATTGCATTCTAAAAATCTAAAAATAAGTTTTCTTAAACATTGTTTAAAGGCAGAAATGTAAAGTGCAGATATTAAAAGGGTTTAACATTGTCTGTCCTATCTAGTCATCCAGCCTGTCCTCCAAATAAAAACGACTCTAGAAGTCGTTTCTGAAAGTACCTTATTACAACCTATATTTACGTTTTAAAGGTAAGTGCCCTCTAGTGGGTGTAAAAATAACGACAGTGTCATATTGCATCAGTCGTTACACTGATTTCACGGTGATTAAAACATTTTACTAGGTTTATTTTGTACGAATGACCACACAAACCCACTCCTAAACCTACCTGTTACGAATTTTGTGCCAAATCATGATTTATAGGGTTTTGTGAAAACATGTTCTCTGGTTTCAAACCCATGATCACATCTCAACTTATAATGCATCTCTCTACAAACTGAGCTACACCAACCCTGAATCACATAGTCAATAAAATATAATGGGTCGTATTTCACAGAGTTTAAAAAACCGTGCATGCCATCATCGTCACGTCACTCTCCCGGAGACGGGATTAAAGTGGAGATCTGCACTATTCCCCAGTCCGATGACAGTCCAGGTCCAGACCCAAGCGGGATGGCTGCCGAGATCCACCGAACCGCTGTGAGAGTGCTGTCCGAGTCCCACCCTGTCAGAGAGCCTCCAGAGCAAACAGCGATCATCTCCGTGGACTCCGTTCCACCTTCACGGCCAGAACCGTCGTCACAGACTCTCGTGGATCCCGATCCGTCCTGTCCAGATCCGTTTCTGGAGATTCGGCTGGAAGTGCCGATCCAGTCCCCTGCGGATTCTGGTCCATGTCTTTCCACTCTGGATTTAGAGTGGGAATCAGACCAAGGGAGACCCCCCCAATATTTTTTTTTCGCCTTTCCGGGAGAGGGGCGTTATCTAAAATTGTCTGTCCAATCTTGTCATCGCGTTAAGCCATTATTTTTGTTTTCATTCTGAGCACACGTGTTTTGCCTTGTTTAAAGTTCCTGTGGCCCAGCTGTTAGTCCCAGGTGTTTTGTGTTTCCTACCTTGATTATGTTTGTATTTAATCCGTGCCCTTTTCATTTTTTCTGGTTTGGTCATTGTTGAATGTTATTGGGTGTCTTCATGCTGTCTCGGTCCGTGTATCCTGTGTGTTCCAGTAAATAGTTCATGTTTCACTGAATCCTCGTGCCCTTGCCTTCCATGACCACCAAAAAGCATGGGTCGCCGTGACAATAGGTCTTTAAAGTTTTTTAATTTGATGTTAAAACTCCTGCAGATACCTAGTTATTGTATGGTACCTCTTGGAATACCTGTTTCTTGAATAAGCCCTTCTTAACCGTCCTCTTAATTTGTTCTGTTGACTACTGATAAAAAAAGGACCTTCTCTGTACATGTGTTTGTTGCAAATGTACAGACTATGCAATTGAGTGTTGGAGTAATATGTCTTTCCACTGACAACAAAGTGTTCCTTCTGAATAAGCATAAACTGCACACAATATATACTGTAGTTAATGGCATCTTTACAAAGAAATGACTTTAGTTATATTTTAATTTTCTTCAGTAAAAAGTAAATACAAATTAAGTAAGACTATGTAAAAGGTGTAAAGGCATTTATTGGTAATCTGGCCCCGATCAAAGTTGCTTATCCCTGTTCTAGAGGTTATCTAAGAAACTTTTATTTATTTATTTTTTTTGTCAAAACTCTAAAGTTTATAAAAAAGTTTGCTGGTATTTTAAGTTTCATAGCTAGTTTTTAAAGTTTTTATTTAATTTATTTTAGTAATTACTCTACTGTAAATTACTCTCCATGTCAAGGTTTTTATAACTCCCTTGCAGACAACTTTTTTCAGGTTTTTTTTCTTTCTTTTTTTTCCCGCTATGTCTACTGTTGAATTATAGCCCTGGCCATCTGAAAATTGTCTTTAACTAGGTATTTTTTTGTAAAGGCATTGCTGACACAAAAAAATGTCAAACCCTGAGGCTACACTATCACAGGATATGTAAAGTCTCACATGGCAGTTCCATGTTTGAGACCAGGTCAAGAAAGGCCATGCATAAGGTATCACAAAGGCCAGTGTCTTTATATCAAAGGATGCCTGAGAGAGATGGGAGGCAAGTCTGGCTGCTTCATTACATCTTGGAGGCATAAAGCCTCTTTGATTCCATGGTGGCCTCGTTCCTTGATGCTACCCTAGTGCTTGGCGAAGCTGGACAGCAACATTCCAGATCAAACTGCTGCCTTTCAAAGATGATTGAGAAAGAGACTCCAGAGATTAAAGCAAACAGGCTTGTAGACTTCAGAGATGGCTGGGAGTGTAGATTTATAACACTCTATAGAAGTGTGGGGTTGCTGTTTGTCTGAAGCTGTTGATGAGAATAATATTTTTGTCTACTTTTCAAGAAAAAGGTTACACGGTACAGAGTTTACAGAATATGTTTAATTACAAAAAGTAAATTAAACCCCCCCCCCCAACCCGACAACCAATGTAGCAGACATACACCCTACCATTTGGATTTCATTTCAAGTTATTTCACAAGATGAAATGAAACAAGTTCATAAAACACCCAGTGCGGTAACTTTAATCATTTTTATGATGTACTATCTTTCTTTCAAAGTAAATGTATGTAAGTGCCACCTACACAGCCTGACCTTTCTCTTGGAAAAACATTAAGTGCAGTTCCTCTGGAAATCTCTAATGCATGTTAGCACAGCAACGATCTGCTCTGTCAATGGCAGACTTTCTAAATGTTCCTAAGAAGAACCTGGGGCAAACAAGGTTAATAAATGCGTTACACATAAGCTGTACTCTTTGAAATAAGAAAAGAAAAAAAAAAAGAAAAATTAGGAATTTTAGATGTGAATGCCTACAGGGCAGGCACAGTGTGAGAGGATGAATGGTGCTGGAGATGGGACAAGAACAATGGAATAAAGTGAGAGGAATCAAAGACTATTTTACAATTGTATAATATTTTTATCTAAATAAACAATGATTTTTCGAGCTTAATGATGAGCTTAATTCTTCGTACTCCCATTGGTAGTTGTACATTTCATCGCTTCTCATTTGCATGAAGTTGAACTCTACTCAACTCTTTAACATCACAAACTCGCTGATGGGCCTCAAATTGCCAACTCTCATTGAAAATAATCGATTTCCATACACTTTGTCACTGCATATTGTTGTCAATCTGGAAAGCCCCATGCTCAGTAGTTTATTTGAAATTTGCAAATATTTTGTTTTGTTTTTTTCCCCAAATTTTCTTTACTATTTATGCTCAGTACCTAAAGCAAAGCTCAGTCCCAGATCATCAGCTACAGCTGATTTATACAAACAGTTGGGCCAGGCCAGTGGGCTAAACATTTATTACTGTGACATTTTAATGGCTGGTAAATGAAAGGATAATATCACAAATACTTTCCTGGCTTTTTAAATTTGATTTGTGCACAACAATTGATCTTGCATTGGTCTTTGAGGCAAAACACCAGTCTGCCTGAAAATAAAATCATGTTTACCAGACACAAGGCTGCTGCATTGATGCTTGGCAGCAAGAACATTGTGAGGCTGTTTAGTGTAGTGCAGCCAAAGTGTATGTTCCACTTTATTGAGTTATGGCTTTGAAGTTATCACGTCCCATCGACTTTGGATGGACAGAACAACAACAAAACCAACAACAAAAAAGTTGCAACATATTTCTTTGTTTCAAACCCCCTGAAGTAGCATCTTGAAGATGCATGTGCAAGCTGATTTTTTTCTATCTGAAGTTGAAAAGCTGAAACTTTTATTAACAGTCCATGGATATTTCAATTCTGAACCACCACAATACAATACCTATATCAACGTTATAAAATATACCAGGGTTCACATATTGAACCTGCGTTTTAGCGCCACTCAGTGGACATTTGACTTTGAAACTGCGGCAAAACGTGCGGTAAGGCATGTAAAAACGGTGTTGCACAAAAAGTGCACAGAGGTGCATATATATGAGACCAGGTTGGATTGTTTATTAATTAAAGTTTAATTTAATTTAAATCTTGCAGACCATCCAAAAGCAGATGACAACCTCGTTCCCTTCTCCAGGAGATGAGGGTTACATACTTAACCGAGACGTTCTTACTCTCCAGTTGGAAAACATGCAGCATCAGCTTATATGTCTCCTTTTGAGAACAGTTTTCTGTGAATTAAAGGTAACAAAGTTGTAAATAATAAACAGTTTTTTGCACAGACCAATTGTATCTCTTCATAAGATATCAGTGTATCATCAGGAGCCAAGGGTATTAATTTGGTATCACCAGATTTTTTCTTTCTTTTGGTCAGGCTGCCACAGATGTGCAGTGTATTAATTTGCCAAAAAATCTTATAGGTGATAGGTGAGGATGAGTAACGAGGAGTACATTTTTATTTTTTTGATTGAACTATCCCTTTTATTTCATGCTTTTTTTTTTTTCGTATTTTTTTATTCATCTATTTTTTTTGTTGTGAAGGTCAGCACACATGTCCATACTCTCCATTTTAAGGCATTAAAAATAGATTTTAAGAATGTTTTTTTATTTTATTTTTCTATCCACTTAAGTAAGACTTAAGCCCATCTACAGTAATTTATACTTTTATTGTCTTCATAATATGGTTATTGTGCTGCCAAATGTACTTACATTTTAATGTAGAGTAAACTAAAACTAATTTTAATGATTTGTGGTTTATGGAAACGACAGTTACCATGGATTGGATACAATACTAACATAAACCGTTAATAATACACGGAAACTGCTCTTGAAGATAAAGAATATCACAACTTCATACAAATGCTTACCAGCTAACAAACGCAGTGTCAGTTATGTAATTTAACATTTTTGGTATTATACTATTATTTCACGGATTGCATTCTCATAGATTCTTCTCTTTAGTGAAGTGATATACAGTGTGGTGCCACGTTCGCGTGTGAGTGCTCGCTATGAACATGATATAATGTCTGACAGGACAGTTCGCTTTTCTGAGTTGAGAGACTTTTTTGTTTCATAACAAGTTACAAAAAAAAAAAACAATAGAATAATACCACTGACATTGATCCTGTCAACATCTCATTTGAGCGCAGATACCGCATGGGGACAGTGCATTTTTCTCAGGCGCACTTTACTTAAACTGCATCTGACAGAAATGTCAACAGCTTTCATGCACGTCTTTAAAAAATAAAAGTCTCGAATTAGAAGAATTGAAAAACTTAGAATTTTTATCACACCGTTGCTTTTCCCGTTCACTTGCGACCCACTTTTGGATCAAGAACGCTACTTTAGCATGTTGATTGAACACATTAAAGTAATAATTCTTTACAGCTCTTAATTCAACATTACTACTAAATGCACATTTTAAAAGCCTACTTAAGGAAAAATGTATATTCAATTCACGAGTTCGGGCTTTCTCATTAATAAGAATAGAGAAGGAAGCGAGCTAGTTAGAGCAAAATAAAACAAATTTGGCGAGCTGTCCGAGGGGCGCGCGGGGAGAACGGCAGGCTCCGAACCCTAGTGGCCTGAGCCCTAGCGAGGGCAAGGGTTCGTGCCAGCTCGAACTCCTGT
>JAUCMU010000107.1:41956-52336 GCA_032275025.1 Enteromius treurensis | reverse complement strand
ATGTTCAGTGCTTTGCTACAATCTGTATTGTTAAAAGCGCTATATAAATAAAAGTGACTTGACTTGACTTGACTTATCAAACTATTATTACGTTGATAATATTTAAAAGACAGTCACTCGTCGCCACCTGCTGGCAATTACATACAGAACGAGGATATGCATTTTTAATATGAAATACTTTGCATCTTACATTTTTGCTAAATCATCAACAAACTAATAAAATCAGTAATAAATTATGATAGAATAATGAAGATGAACTCCGTCTCTAAACGAGTGCTTTTGTGAGCTGAATCAAAAGAATCTAAAATATTAAAAAGGATAAAAAATCAAGCAAAAGAAAACAGTGGGCTCGTGTGATAATATTGCAGATAGTAAAACGTTTTGTTTGTGATACGTGTAAACAAAATACAGCACAGAAGAATCGTCATGCTGCAGCTCATGAACAAGATCTGTTTGCACGAGTTACACTCTGCTGTGATAAACCTAAAACACTTTTAGCTCTTCTACTTCCTTTATGATTAGACGCCACGCTGAGAAAAACTTCTATAAGATTGAGGAATAGAGAGTATGGTGGAAGATATAGGACAGTGAAATGTGTAGTTGCTGAAACCAGTTCTGAACCAGAGCAGAGCGGTGGAAAGACACATTGTCCCAGACAACAATATATTGCATATGATCGTTTTGATTTGCTGCTGTTATGTTGTGCAATTGGTCCACTCGGATTTAGGCCAGTGTTGATATTGAGACCTGATGGATATCGTTGAAAGTTGCATGGTTATTGACAATGTTAGCTTCGAGTTGTTTGAGTGTTATAGCATTGTTGGCCAAAACCATGTTTACTATCTCCCTGCTCTGTGAAGTACTGATACTGCATTGAATACAGTACTGTAAGCAGTTACTTAAACCTTGCAGATGTTTTTGATATGGTGATATTTTTACAATACCTATTTTTCCAGTCGAAATGTTCTTATCACACTTGCCACTGTGTATCAGCTTAGATTTGGCTGTACTCGCAGTCCAGCCTCCCTCAGCGTCAGACCTTGGTTGACAATGTGGTCAACCAGTGTTGCGCGGATCTCATTTGTCAGATTCGGTCCTCTTTGAGCACCTTCTTGTCTTCCCCTTCCTCTTCTTCTACCTCCAGCATGGCCTCCATCTCTTCCTCTGTTGATTCCTCTTCCTCCTCCTCCTTGTTATTGTCCTCCTCATCATCTTACTCTTTCTCTGACTCTTTCCATTATGCTTGAAGACCGATGAACTCACCTGCTGCTTTTTATAGTGCTTAAACACCTGATTGGTGTATCTACAATTAAGCAAACAAGTGTTTGCACACCTGATGACTGTGTTGAACCAATTGGTTGGACGGTGCCCTAATTTGACAGTCAGTGCTTTGGTATTGCAAGGAAGTGACTTCATGATAGATTTTTGTGTGTAATGTATGTTAAGTGTGTTTAGTTTTTTGCAAATCACTGTGTGTAGAGTTTTGCAACAAGTGTGAGGTTGACAATGTGCTAATAGTTGTGCAAATATGGGCTGATGTTTTGCTTCTTGAGTGTAAGGTTTTGCTAATAGTGTACTACTTTTAATTTTAGTGTGTAAGCAATCCAAAAAAACTGTAATCTCCAAGTACTATGTCTGAGTGTTTTGTGTGAAGAATTTTCACATAATGGGACAAATTCTGTAAAAAGTGTGTAAGCAATAGGCAAAAACTGTAACAACAAAACACAAACCTCACATGCCTTCGCTAACACACAACAGTTCATCAAGTTTGACTCATGTGTCAAAGCTGGGAATAGTGTTTATAGTTTAGGAAAATGGGTGTGCTTTTAGAAAAATAGCGTAATGGTTTTGAAATTTTAGTTTAAAAGCTTGGTTACAGTGTTTTAGCAATCGAGAAAAACTGTAATAATATTCAATTGGAAAAAAAAATATTGAACTGAAAAGAGAATTATTCTTTTGATTGAATTGTTTTCCCTTTTCTTCACACTCCTAGTCTACTTAGACACCCTGAGACCAGCTCTGTCATCACCACTTTTCACTAGTGGTTCACAATCACAGACACAACACTTAGTTGACCCACCACACTTAGCCTTCTACTCCACACAGATCTGTGTCAGTCTCTCTTCTCCCCAGCGTGCCAACATGCAGCAGACTGCAGACCCTTTTAGCTATGGGGAAGATGTGAACACTTGGCTGAGAGGCATGACAGACAGCCTCATTCCCAAGATGTTTGAACTGTTATTACTTTCAATAATAATCCTATTGCTGAGAAGATTCCAGACACATGACTCAAGCCAGAACAACAACAACGAGGAGCTAGTAAAGATCAACAGCTCCCTAATCTATGCCTTCACAACCCAGCTAAAACTGAGCGACAAGCACATCACCCACCTTCAAGAGGAGCTGACACGTGCTCAACGCCGAATAGACAAGCTGGAAGTGAAAGTTCAAGATCAACTTAGAGCACCCAACGAGAGGGAGCAGGAAACAACGGAACAAATCAAGAAACTTCAAGCAGCCCTGACAACAGCTCAGCTTGACCAACAGGCAAAGGCTGCCCAGAAGGACCTGGCTAACAGACTCCAGTATGCCGCTCAGCTACTAGAGAAAGCCAAGAATGACAGCAGAGACCAGAATGCTGAAATCAGTGCCTTGAAAGACCACCTCGAAAGGTACAGAACTGAAATGGACGCTCTGACCCAACAACTAGACGATACCAACGATGAGCTCTACATGGTCAGAAAAGAACTCAAATATGCTCATGAACCGAAGCAAGAACTGAGAAATTCGAAACATCTCTCAGCCTCACCACTGCTGAGCAGAACAGAGTCTCATGTCCAAGAACTGGCACATAGCGAAAGAAGCGAAGGGCCACCACCCAAAACCTCACCTGCCTTCGCCACACAACCCTTTCCTGCCAACGAAAGAGAACCTCCCATCCAAGCAGACCAGGGAGCTGCTCATGGGATGACCATTAAAGACCTCAACAGGCTGTCTAAAACCATCAGCAAGTTCAACCCGAACTCCACAGAGGGCTACAGCATCCAGGCCCACCTGCATGACATCGAATTTCATCTGGAAATGAGACCTCATATGACTGACAGAGACCGGCTATACCTCCTGAGAGCCACATAAAGTCCAGAGGTACGAAACTTCCTAGATCGACAGCCCAGTGAAACAAAGTCAAACTACCAGCGACTTTGTGAGGTCCTGATTAAAGAGTTTACAGATCCTGAGTCTGAGCACGGACTGTTAACTGCCTTGGAAACCAAACAAGGTCGACAAGAAACTCCACAAGCTTACTACAACCGACTCCGACAAGCCTACTTCGGTGCACACAACCAACCTGACCTTGAAGAGGACTTGAACTTCAAAAGCCTCTTCCTAAAAAATCTGCACCCCGGAGTCAGCCACCATCTAGGCGTCATGGCCTGTCCGCGCTCCATGACCATCCAACAGCTGCGCGACCTAACACAGAAGGCCTACAACAAGCAGAAGATGGCCTCAAAGAAAGGTAACAAAACCCCCACACTCTTGAACTCTGTCACCAAAGACTCAAGCTGTGCACTGGATGACACCCAGTGGCACCACAACACCAGAGTTCTCCATCAAGAGTACAGAGAACGTGACCCCCATGATCACCACAGCTACCAGCACAACCGCTGGAACGATCCATGGAACCAGCCACGCTTCTCAAGAAACCCAGACGTCAAGAACAACAGGAAACCTAAGCAGACGTCCCAAGGTCATCACCTGACTCGTTCAAGAGCAACGCGTGCAGGTCAGCGACAACAGAATCCACCTCAGCACCGCTCAGACATGCACAGTGCTGAGTACGCACAAGAACAAGACAGCTTACCATCAGAAGACATGGAACAAGTCATGAGACAACTAAAAGAGTTCCTTCATGACAAGCTGAACACTGATGACCTCGAACTTGAGTCATGCTCGCTGTGACCAGCGGCAGAACGGAAGGCCGGTGATCACCTGGTAAGCCAGCACATCAGAGATGACAAGCACCTGTTCAACAACCACCCAGAACAAGCAAGTCCCTCACGGCCAACCGTTGTTGAAAACACTGAGGTACCACGGAACATCACCTCAGTCACCCAGCACTCACTAACAAACTGTCAAGTGAACTCCAGCTCAAGAACCACATTACTGTCTGTGCAACAGAAACCACCAGAGCACAGAAGTTCAGAAAGTCTGCCACAACCAGAAGGTTTTACAAGAGGAATGCAACATAGGAGACAAAGTTTGCACCCTAGCTTCACACAGCCATGCCAGAATCCCTCCGACTGTCTGCTAAAAAGCTTCCTGCCTTCCTGCACTGACTCCCATCAGATCACAGACATGCCCTCATCCAAGCCACGGATGCAGAGAGCTAGCCTTCACTGACATACCCGCAAAGGGGGGGGACAACACAGACTGAAACAGATCTGACCACGCTGCACTACACCATTAACACACACACAACATTACCTACACCCAGAGGTAACCACATCCACTGATAACACATTCAACACAGATTATTCTCACAAGAAGGATATCATAATTTAAGTGTAACATAAAGTTACATACACCCATACAGCGGTCATCACAAGAAGTAGAACACCTGACACTAAGTTGAGGTATATGACACACTAGCTGCACCTGACCTCCTAGCTCAACAGTAGTTGCAAGCCAGGCTAGGAAAGCCCATAGCAGCTTTGTTTGTTTTGTTTTGTTCTTCTTGCCTTCTTTTCCTTCCTCTCTTTCTTTAGTAGGTGAGACACCTAGTCACCCTGCAAGGGTCAAAGGTCTGATATTAGGATTGACTTGACACACCTATTATCAGCGAGCCACTTTAAACTGAAGGGAAGCCAGAGAGCTTCATGCATGATAGGTCAATTAATTTAACCACAAAGGATGGCCCCAAGAGGTGAACATTTTAGGTTAAGATGGCTTAAAAGGAACAAACAAAATATAACTGCAAAATTTGATTTGAAGAATCAAAGCACTGAACGAAATTTAAACAATTTCCAAATTGAACTTAAGTTTGTTGCCAAAATAACAAACAAAACAACACAAAAGGGAGGAGATGTCACAGACACCCCAGGCTCCAACATCAACCAATCACAGCGCTCACTCTCCCCTGACTATTGATCACCTTCACCTGTCACCACTCAGAAGCCAATCAGTCACCATATAAAAAAAAACACCACACAGCACTCCTTGACCGAACTCATTCATTTATGAAGTGGAGTAACTCCAGACAAAATTGATCTCTAACGATTACTTCCTCTCCATACTCCTTGCTGTCTTTGTGTTCCTCTCAGGCTCCTTTGTGTATCCCTCAACGTGTGTGGTGTGTGGCTGTCTCCATTAAATAAAGTAAATAAAGTAAGTCTCCTGTAAATAAAGACACTTTTGATTTACTTGCCTGCAGCTTCCAGTCCACTTCTTGACAGTAATGTAATGTGTGACGTATATTGACTTTTCATTTGAAAAAGTTAGGAATTGGCAAAAATTTTATTTCAGATGAAATTGAATTAAATTACATAAAATAGGCTACGACATAGTTCTACAACAAATTTGACAAAACAAGAATGCAAATAACCTTAACCTAATGTTCAGTGGAAATGTTTAATACACGTTGATCAGTTTAACTTAAAAAAAAAAAAAAAAGTTTTTAAAAGATTTAAAGGGTCACAAAACTCTAAAACACTTTTTTTTTGTTGAGTTGTTTACAGATATATACATGTTGTACATTGCTTAAAACAGTAATATATGTCACTAGAAATGTTACAAAGTGGACATTTTAAATGAAAAAATCCGGTTTTAAAAGTTACGTTTGAGCCCGTGACGTAGATATGGCTTTTTTTAGCGCTCATTCGCTGGATGGCTTGTACAGTACCTATCTACGTCATCGGCTTGACGGCCCTATTAATGCATTATTAATGAGCAGTGTAACATTATACATGACAACGGACTCATCTAATCCAATCTCTGCACCGTGCTTTGCATGAGCTATCGCAGTATTTATTCATTGGAAATGAGCGCATGTTTACGTTGGCTGGCTGGCTGTTTCTGAGACATGGTTCGTGTTTGTGTCTTTCTTCGTTGCAACAAAACAAGAGTTGTTTTCGTTTCCCCACGATGCGACCAGAGCTAAAGTTTGGAGGCGTGCTGAACTGAATTGAAGTGGTTGAATTGCGCGCTGATGACATATTATGTGCGCGGTTTTGAAATGAACACGCGGCTCCCGTTTCTTCGCGTGCATATCTGTTTTCCTCTCGTGTAAGTTATGTGATTTACTGCGCGCGCCAGCATCAGTGGCATAGATTTTCCGCCATAGCAGTGGACCTGCACTGTCATCATTTTGATCTGGTTTGGAGAAATCCTCCACTTCCACACTGCTCTAAGAACCGCTACAGCTGCTGCTCTCCGTGTCGCTGTCCATCTTGCCAACGTTTGTGTGTTTACATTGTTGGTGTGCAAATTAGCAAAATGTATTCACTTATTGTCACTCCCCTTTTAATGCAGTCTCCGCCTAGTCTCCACACTCTACCCCCACCCCTTACCCCCAGTGAACAACGCCCCTTTTCAGAAAGATTTCAAACCAGAGGTGTGAAAAAGTACTTCTGAAACAGGGGGGTGTTGTGACCCTTTAATATGTGACAATACCTCATACCAATATAGTTGTAATGATGTAATTACAAGATACAAAGTGACTTGTTTTTAGTAATTTCGACTTTATCTCTAGGACTTTTTTCTTCCAGTTGTGACTTTATATCTCACAATGCAAATTTACGTTTTAAACTTTAAATTGAGTTTCCCATTCAGACTCAATAGTGTATAACAATTTTAGCTGTTTTTCTTAATTCAGAATTTCATTGTATTTCTTAATTGTGACTTTATATCTCACATTATGATCGGATTACTACAATGTAGTCTTTGTTTCCTAACTGGGTTTGTTTGCTTTCAACACTATTCACTGTGTGAATATAGTATCTTCTTAACAACGTTTTCAGGAAGCTGCATGATGATTGAAACTTGTGATTTAGCCAACTCTTGCTACATCCGTGCGCAATCAGTGAAGGGACTGTGGTACTCCACAAAGCTTACGGTAACTCATACAGGTGCATAGCGCAGGGTGCACAGAAGATTGAGGGCAAACGTCAGATAAATAAAAGCAGACCGTACTTGTGATGCTCTTTGATGGCTATTTGATGCCTATATGCCTAGACAATATCCTGATCTTATGATAACAAATCATTAAGAAGAAAATCTGTTCTGTTAAAATGTAATACACTTAACTACAAAATCAGGTTTTATCTTTAAATATTTGAATGATTTATTTTTTTTTTTCTTATTATAATATCTTTACAGTTGTATCATACTGCCATTTTTTACTTATCCCCCCTGAAACATCAAACAGAATTTTAATTCAGAAACGTCTGCCACTTACAGCAGAGGTGATTTGATTAACGTTTAATTAATCCACTGAATTTAATACTTATAAAATAAAAGAAACTTCTTCTAATTTTAATGTTTTTCTTGATGAAAAGCTGGATGTTACGTGCATCTTTTGTCTCACTCATCACATCTGCTATGGAACAGAAGTGCAGCTTGCTGATCGTGACTGGTTTGGTTTTATGCATTGATCCATTTTTCTTTTTCAAATCCATGTATAAACAACATAAAATGCTTATTTCTACAGACAGTCATGCTGATATTATGCAGCATAAATGTCACAGCACAGCGAAATCTTGACTGGTTGTCATATTTCTACCATGTGCCACCATATTGCCCTGATTAGTGCAGGTCTAGCTGAAGAAATACAAGAGCTACACAAGATGACCAAGACATTTATATGAACATTTATACAAGACCTTTATAATGTATTTTTTTTTCCTTCAGCATAAAGCTTACACAAAAAAACATACTGTATATGCAATTTAACATCTCTTCATTTCTAATTGCACTAATAAAAAACAATTATTATTTTTAAGCTAAGCTAATTTGCTTTTCGTTTAATACACACTTCAGTACTAAAGATTTCTCATATCTTTTACATCAACTTTTATATCTAAAAACGCTGTGGCACACACTCACAATTCCTTTCTTGCATGACAGACCTTGAACTTAGATTTGCAAGGCACAAATCTGGCCAAGCTGCACTGTGGATCAATGTCTCACAATAACCCTCTTGTTCTTGTTTCTGCCTTTTTGAACGCCAGAGAGACCCAAAGCCTTTTGTAAATATATAGAAAGAGAGGCTTGTAAATATACAGCTTGCATAGAGAAAAAGAAAGCGAATACAGTAGGTGAACTGAACAAAGGACCTACAACCTTACAACTTCAATATGAGTTTGAGAACGTTTTCAAGCTGCATTGTAAGTAATTTATTTCAAACAGACAAAAGAAAACCTCTTTTGAGTCTTATCTGTGGCATTGTAATGAAGCCCCTTTCTCACATTTCTTTGATCTCGAAACCTCTTGCAAAGGCCTTGAAAATATCTAAAGTTCAGTAGTTGTGGTCATGATTACAATACCACATTGCATCTAAGAGCATCTCACCAGTTAGTTGGACTGAGAGAAAGAACCCAAGAGGGGGTGAGAAAATAGGCTTTTTGTTCTTTGAAGAACTCATTGATGTCTCATGATGACCTTAAGAATGTCATGTTGAGAGACAAAAGGATTCCCTTGATCTGTTAAAAAATGTCCCCACTTAAGGTCTGCAACAGACTTTAGAAATTAAAATGAACTTATCCACAGTGTCTAGTGTCTTATCTACAATATTCAATAAGAATTCAGTGAATGTCCACTAACTGTATGTTCTAGGGGTTGTGTTGTATGGCGATATTGTAATCATGTATTTGCTAAAAATGGGGGATTTCCCCAAATCTGGTCTATGCATCCCTGCCTCTCCTGAATTATTTTTTTATCCTCGATGAAGATAAAATGATTCACGAAACACACAATGAAATCCTGTTTTGAATCGAAGGATTCACAAAATGTGCTTTGAAGACCTGTTTTGAATCAAATGATCTTCGATTCGTGATTCAGTTGGAACGCTTCAAGTCATTTTGAGACGCAATGTTAACTAATTTATGGTTTCAAAAAGATGTTGATACATTTTCCATCGTATAAAGAACATTTCATGACACTTGCATACAAATAAAGATTTATCATGAGATCATTTATCAAGGTTTCTCAGAGAAAAAAAGTTTTCAAAAGTACCCCCGGCCTCTATGCTTTTTTCACAAATCACACCCTGCATATAATCACGGCAAAATACTAAATAGAGGACAGATACCATTATTGTGAAGCAGCAAATGCACAAGACACATTACTTTTTAATATTATACTGATATTATAAGATGCGAGGAAGGTCTATTAGACGTTGTGCTGCTCCTAATGGAGGAATAAAGCCTGCAGCTCTGTATAACTCTCCAAAACTTTTAGAAAGGAAGGGATGAAATGTGTTTTTAGACAGCTCATGATCACTTCATATTTATGCAACAGTTCATGTGGCACATATCAGAGTGGAGTGTTTTGTGAGCTGTTCACAACGCAATGAAATGTATTGAAGGATGGGCAGCACAAATTATATTAGAACTGACAACAGAATTGTCAAAAACTCTTTTCAAATATGATAAGGTTAGCCAATCATGACAAGGGTCATTTACATAATCTTGACCAGCATTATAAATAGACAGATGAGCTTAGTTTATGGCCCCTTTCAGTAATAACACATAGTATTATCATACTGTATGTCACAGTAAATCTGTCATTATTCCTTAAGCTTCTTACAGAAAGCAATATTACGTCTAAATTACTTTCAAACAACGCATATTGAATTTCAATTGTGCTGTCCAAATCATCAATCTTAAAGGAACACTCCACTTTTTTTTTTATTCTCACTCTTCAACTCCCCTAGAGTTAATAAGTTGAGTTTTACAGTTTTGGAATCTATTCGGCGGATCTCCAGGTCTGGCGATATCACTTTTAGCATTGCTTAGCAACGAGCATTGAATTCAATTAGACCAGTACCGTCGCATTGAAAATTGAAAAAAGAGTTTCAATATTTTTCCTATTTAAAACATGACTCTTCTGTATTTCTACTGTGTGCTAAGACCGGTGGAAAATGAAAAGTTCCGATTTTTTAGGCCGATATGATTAGGAACTATACTCCCAAGCTCCATAGGAGCTTATTCTTGCCAAGTTACCTTACTACCCGCCTTCTGGGAGGCGGGCTTAACCTGCGTCCATTTCTATTCTAACAAACAAGTATTTGATGAAAATAAAAGTGTTGATACCAGTTAAATTGCACGATAAACTAATTGCAAACAGTAAGAGCAGGTTCCATGTATTCCCCAACAATTTGTGTTGTAC
>JAUCMU010000107.1:0-41856 GCA_032275025.1 Enteromius treurensis | reverse complement strand
ATATGGAAAGAGCCAACGTCATTTCTAACAATGACATGGCACTACTGAATCCTGCATTTGTTATTATATCTGATGTTAATGTTAAAGTCAAACCTAAACAGAAGATGCGTAAACAACTAGTTAATAGTGAGAATTGGTCCCTATTTTAAAGTGTTACCGTTATTTTATTATTATATTTTCAATATAGTAGGAGAAGTTTAGGAAACTTGTTGGGTGACAATAACAAAATATGTAATTTAATATGTGTAACGTTCAGCTGGATGTGGCAGCACAGCTCTGGATGGCACTCCAGGTCTCCATGAACTGTGTTTGTGTCTGTTTTCATTCCTGGACTCAATTCCCCAGAATGCTACTCTCCTCACAGCTGCTGCTAGTTTGGTTCAATCTTTCAATCAGTTCCACCTGTATAAATACCAGTCTGTTTGTCTGTCTTGTCATGGTTCATTGTATATGCATGTCGTCACCCGGTTCTCGTTTTTGACTCGTGTTTGTTTTCTACTGTCTTGTTATCTGGATTACCCATTGCCAAATCTCTGCCTGTTCCAGGACCTACGCATTGTTTCTTCCTTCGGGCTCTGTTTATCTGGTAATCAACCCTGGCTTTCGATTTAAGTTTACGATACTGTCTTTGCCTACACTGTTTCAGTCTGCCGGTGATTTGATTCTGTCTGTCCTGACCCTGAGCCTGAATAAACTCTTCTATTGCATTTGAACCTGAACACCTACTCTACTCATTCGTGACAGAATAAACCGTCATCCAGGGTTCAGCAACGTTGTGTTTTAGGCTCGCTCAGATCTACAGTCAAATGCAAGATGACGTTCACCGAAGGAATGGTGGCACGCGTGCACAGAGACCCGCCATTCGAGGATTTTGTCTCTGAATTTTTCCCGCTGGCCGAACGGTCGGGTCTCAGGGACTCTATAATCACCGCTGTGTTTATGAGCACTGCACGCCAATTCAGCCATGTGGAGCTGGATTGGAGATCGGCAGTCTTTCCCAGCCCCGTTTCACAGTGTGGTAAGCCATATAAAGCACTGTTGGTCCCAGTTTCAAGCTCTGTCGGTACCAGTTATACAGCCAGGAGCGCTGTATGATGTCCAGTCGGTCCCAGTCACACAGCCTGACGAGCTGTTGAAGGCCCTCACGGTTTCAAACCTTTTATTAACGGGTTCCAGCCCTGTAACACGATACGAGGGGTCGTGTTTAGCCCAGCCGGTCCCGGTTGCACTGCCTGACGAGCTGTTGAAGGCCCTCACGGTTTCCAACCATTTATTAACGGGTTCCAGACCTGTAGCCCGATAAGAGGGGTCGTGTTCAATCCAGCCAGTCCCAGTTGCACAGCCTGATAAGCTATTGAAGGTCCTTGCGGTTCCTAGCCCGCATGTAACGGGTCTCAACCCCGTAGCACAGTACAAGGAGCCGTGTATTGTCCAGTCAGTTCCGATCACGCAGCCTGACGAGCTGCAGAACGTCCTTGCGGTTCCTAGCCAGCACGTACCGGGTCTCCACCCCGTAGCACGGTACAAGATGCCAAATCCAGTCATGTTGGTTTGCGACATGATCCGCCAGACCCTGTCTGTGATCTGGACCCAAGTTGGCCAGATCCGCCCGAGCCGGTTGGTCAGCCAGATTGGTTGGTATCGGAAGCGCCAGAGCCTGTGGTGATACACCGACCACCTGAGCTCCACGTTGACTGTGAGGTCTCAGGGCCAGAACCTCCGGAGCCTGTGGGTGGCTTGGATACTCCATTGGGTCCACTTATGGCTGCACCTTCTCTGGAGAAGTCGGTATCAGCCGTAGATTCTCCAGAGCCCCCATTCGTGGCTGTTCAACCAATGGAGATAGCAGGATCACGGTCCGGAGGGTTCAGGGGGACGCAAGCACAGTCTGTTGGGTCCCAAAGGGCGCTTTCACCATCGGTCCAACCGCAAAGGGCATATTCATTCCCTGTCTGGTCTCGAAGGGCGCGTTCACTGACTGGTTGGTTGTCAAGGGCGCAATGTCAGTCTGGTGGCCCCAAGAGGGCTCTATCGCTGTCTGGCCGAAACAGAGGGGCTCTGCTGATATCCGCTCCGCCTTGAAAGATGGCATCGCTGTCTGTTTCGCCCAGGTGGGCATTCCCCCCACCTGATCCACCCTGGAAGGCTTCCCCGCCGACATCTCCGCCCAGGAGGACGTCTCCGCCGCCTGCTCCGCCCCGGTGGGCTTCTCTGCCGCCTGCTCCACCCAGGAGAACGTCTTTGCGACCCTTGCTTTGGATTTACGTTTACGATACTGTCTTTGCCTACGCTGTTTCAGTCTGCCGGTGATTTGATTTTGTCTGTCCTGACCCTGAGCCTGAATAAACTCTTGTATTGCATTTGAACCCGAACGCCTACTCTATTCATTTGTGACAATATGCTATAATTAGTGGTGCAGTTCATTAAAACTTCTGCTTTAATACATGTTATACCTGATTGCTTGATTAAAATGTTATTTTATTTAGCAAATTCATTAAGTCAACTATCCGTCATATAAATCAGCATTACTGTCCTGTATAGCTAAGGCACATAACAGATAAAATCATTTAATTACACCTTTCAGCATGTTTAATCACTGAAACTCCCCCATCCTGATTACAGTTGAAACGCATAATTGATTAAACTTTACTGAAAGAAACACTGTCCATAATATTCTCTTCAGATCTCTAAAAACAGATGAACGGATGTCCATTCTGAGTACCACATGCTAACAAGGCATGTCACATGTTTTTGTTTTGTTTTTTCGTAATGAGCAAGAAAATGCAATATAGAGTGCAAAAATTCCCACCTCTCAATTAATTGATTCTCTGCTCGTTTTCTGTCTGATGCTAGTGTTATGGCATAATTAGACCAAAAGAGGACTGGTCCTGATGAGAGCTTTATTAACGTGTAAGGGAGTGATGGCGACACATCTTTTGGCCACTGAAGGAAATGAGATGAAAATTGCTCTCGCCTGGGGGAAGCTGCAGGAGGGTCGGCTCCGTGCTGGGTGGGCAGTGGAGGAGCAAAGCTGGCAAGCCGGTCTCGGCACATCCATCTCTTCCTGTCCCGTGGGACCCCTAACCCCAGGCATTGTTTTAATCACCACAGAGGTATCTCCTTATCCTCATTCCTATGTTTTTTTTTCCCCCACCTGACTACTGTCTCTGTCCCTTGTCAAGCATTATTCAGCTTTCTGTTTAAATTTGTGTACATTTTTGCATTTATCCCATGTCTGCTCAACTTGAGACACAAGGCATCCCAGCAGAATGCCAGTTTAAATGCCATCTGAGAGCAGAGTGTCGTGCCTTCTGTCAGATGGCATGTATTATTCAGAGAGAGCAAAAAGGCATGGGCCTGGCTTGCTCACACACTTAACCAACTCTTATGTCTGTTTGTCAGTGGAAGTAACTGAGAAAATAAATTTTTTTGTAGACTATATCTGCTTCAATGTCCCATTTCCTTCAAAAAAAAAAAAAACGTTTGGAATGCATTGGTATTAGCTGCACGAAACCGGTGCGCTGACAGACTTGCGCGTCATGTGCGCATTGTGTTTGTTTGTCCTGAAGTGTCTGATCGCCGCTGCGGCTAAATGCATTTTCAAATGCTTTTATATGAAAATGATGTGCACACAGTGAGTTATGTTTTCAGAGCAGAGCAAAACATCTGATATATAGAAAGAGATCCTTGCATTAGTCTGAATGCAGCCTGGTAAAGCTGCCACTGTCTATGATCTCATCAGTAATGATCAAGCGGCAATAACGTAGAGAAAAAAAAAAAAAGAAAAATCCAACTTTTAAAATTCAGAACTATTTCTGTAAACTTTTGTATACTCAAAGAGAACTTTTTAAAATAAGTAATAGTTTTAAAACAGTAGCATGTTTATAATGATTTTAAAAAATGGACATTTTGAACAAAATAAATTTGATTTAAAATGTAGCCATGTGCAGTAATATTGAAGGAGAGTGTGATATTCTCCAGGTTTCACAGACAGAGTTTAAGATTAAGATTAAGTCACGGACTACAATGCATGTTTGAACTGCTTCAATTGAAAATATCTTGCCTCTGACATATCTTAATATTTTGTAAAAAGATGCATAAATATCTTAATTTAACAAAGGCCTAGTCCTGGCTTAAGCTATGCCATGTTTGTGAAACTGGGCCATTGCGTTGATAATAATAATCTTATTGCATTGAATTGTGAAACCAAGATTCACACTTCTACTTTTAAGATGGCAGTACTGAAAGACAGATATTCCATGTTTAATAGGGCTTAAATTTTAGCCTTTATTTAGGTAGCGCAAATATTTTGAATGCCTTTGGCAGAATTCAAATGAGCCGTTTTAATCTAGATTAAAAAAAAAAAATCTATACCCACCCCTAATATATATATATATATATATATATATATATATATAACATGTCAAATAGATTAATAATTCAATGTGAAATTGATTATAAAATGAAATTTTTTTTTAAAATATTTTATAATGGAAATATGTTTTGTCTGTATGTGTGCGTCTATACTTCTCACTTTATTCATTTAATTATTCATTCATTAGTTTCCGTAATGCTTCACATTATTATTATTATTATTATTATTATCTTTGAATTATATGATTTGGAAGCAATTCATTTGTGTCTTTGCATACTCCTGGTAACACTTGGTGCTGCAGTGTAGTGTAATACATTTCTCATATCTTGAATAAATTGCCTTTGGCGAGCAACATGCATTCTTTACATCTCCTGCAATGCTTCAGCAGAAAATGCTGCTCTCTGTGAAATGTTATGGTGGTCAGTTTAAAGACAGGAATCAATAACTCAGTACACGTCGTTACCTAGCAGTTTTAAATGGTTACCATTAGTACTCACCGTGGTACTCGCTTTACTGACACAAGCTAGACAGGTTCAAAATCTAAAGGTGAAAAGAAACCAGTGAAATAGAGCTCGGATTTGGAAGTGTAAAAATGTAAAAACAGCTCAAATGGCCTTACTATCAATCCACACTAAAAACACTGTTTTATGTATACATAATACGTAATATAATGCCAAAAACATTAACGTATTTTTGTGATTCAAGTCAGAAGTCACAATTCAGTGTTTTGCATTTAAATTGCTCTTATATGCCACTATGAAAAAAAAAGCTATTTGGATGCTTCACTATAACCTAATATTGTCGTACAGACACAGAACTACAGAAGATCAGAACACTAATGAGAAACCATTGAATCTTGAAGAAAAAGGCAAGATGGCTTTAGTAGTATCTCGAAATGAAACTTTTTTTCTTGCTCATCTTATATATAATGGTAGCTTCTTCTGGGAGCTGGTGTGAGGTTGTCTGAAGCTTGAGTGGAATGGATTCGGTTTCTTACAGACCACCGCATTCCTTATTGATCTGTTCTAAATGTTAGAGAGAAATTGGAAAATTTAAGTCTAAGAGAACTAGAAAAAGCTGAAGATCGAAACAGAGATGAGAAATTATTAAGTGAGTTAACTACTGGAATTGCCTAAATCTTGTTGAACTTCTTGGGTTAGAAGGGCTGGGACTTCTATGTGCTACAAACAAAACTGGGTACACCACACTCTTAAGATTCTACCACAGAGCACAGTGACAGCAGTGGCAAGGTCATGGGTTTGATTTCAAGTGAACGTATATCGATATAAATGAATGGCTTGAACGCACTATTAGTTGCTTTGGATAACAGCATCTGCCTAATACACGAATGTCATTTGCAATATTTAATGATGGAATAACATCCATTTCCCAAACTAGCATGTGGATATAAAGTGTAACTTGAATTAAAAATGAATTATTACAAACGCTTCCAAGTTGTTAAAAAAAAATTATAGTTCTCAATATCGCCAGGAGACCATGAAAAATATATTAGACATATAATAGAAACTCAATCTTTCTGAGGTGTGAAAGCAATTAATTAAGGATATTTAATTATAATCAAAGAATTAAGCATTATTAAAGCTATGCAATATGTCAAATACAATTAGTTGTGATAATAAAAGTCGCTAAGTTTATCAGTAATGATTTAAAGTTTGTCATGTAAAAGCATTATTATACTAATTAAAATATATTAGCATCTATCAATTTATTGTCTTAATTCCTGTTTCAATCTAATTATACATTTAAGTAATGAGTAATATTTTTTGTTTAACTACATGTACTGAGGGTCAGGATTAGGGTTTGATTTAGGGTTACTTGCATGTAATAATGCATAATTTATTGTTACTATAATGGCACACTACTTACATGCAACCTGTGTAACAGGGACACCTTAAAATAAAGTTTTAACTTTTAACTTTTTTTTCCATTGTGTCTGAGGAACTGGGACTGAACTGAACTGAATGTAGCAAAAGTATATCTCAACAACAAAATCTGCAGGTAGATGCTGTAGATATGCCTTTCTGTTTGGAGGGGGAAAAAAGAAGGGGGAGATGGGAAAGAATAGAAGATCAGGCAAACAAGGTGAAGGTCAAGCTAGCAATATGAGCAGAAGAGCAGAAATTGGCTTCTTGGCACAAATGTCTAAAATCCTGTTACTGCTTGGGCTAGTCAATCCTCTTTATTGATTTGTTAGTGCCATTGTACGGTTTTAGTGCAGGACTCACTCAGTAGGAATAAAAGAAACGGGTGAAGAAGAAAAGAAAACAGCGCTGCCCTGGATTCGAAAGAATTCAGAGAGGCTTAGAAAGACCAGCATGTGTCTCAAAAATACATGATTGTTACAGGGCTTTAGGAATAATAAAACATTATAGAAATAAGCTCCAGAAATAATAACTAACACAAAGCATTGTTTATTTAAAGGTTCCCACAGAAACATTCAATTCATATTCAGCTGTCATCTCTGGCATGATAGCATGTACACTGTATTTCATTTAATAACTCTCAGTTGTGGGTAACTACACAAATATCCATGATTCCTTCATGGCGTAAATAGTAAATAATTGGAATAATCTTTTAAAGATATAGCTTCCATTTTAGACTCCGACAACTAATCTTGGCTTTTGTGGTACATTTTTGAATTTGAAATAAATAAACAATAGAAAATTATTATTCCTTTTAGGAAAATGTCCATTGTGTTAAAACAACATTGAATTTAATTCTAGTGAACATCATAAAACTAATATTATATTAGATGATTTAATGTATGCCCATCATGAAACAATTTGAATAAATAAATAAATAAAATAAAATCTGCTTATCAAAAAAGAGGTGTGTTTAAATCGCTGTATTTATAAGATGCATTTGTAATGTAGTTTGGTATAAATTGTTAGAAAGGACAATATCCTAATGTTCACAATCATAATTAATTCAGATGGATAAAATTCAGCATACTACATTTCCTTTGTACACACCCTGTTAAAATTGGAAGTTTGTCACATTACATAAATGTGATATTTTAATATGTTTCAGAATTGCAATTCAGTCGTAGATGCCAAAAGACTTTGTTTTCTTTCTTTGAAAAAGCAAAATGATTCTGAATGAGAACTACTTCCAGTGGAAGACTCAGTCACCCTCGTCCAGTCTGAGAGGTCCACCCCACTGGGCAAACATCCCATTGGCACATTACACATGCCGGATGATGTGGGATGAAAAAAGGATGCGGGAGCCAGTGAAGAGCAGTGAAAGCTTAAACAAAGAGGCTCTTTCTTGAGTTGGGAAGTTGCTGCCATCTTCACCCCACAATTTCATTGAATATCACACAGTGAAAACACCTGGAGATATGAGGCATTTTTCCTCTCCAAAGAACATTCTGTGTTCTTAAGCATGGCTCAGAATGCTCAGAATTTTGAGTTTAATCATAAAAGGCATCCCAAAGCAATGAAATCGCTCTGAAATTAACAATAAGCCCTTAATTATCTAATTTCAGCAGCAAAGTCACATCTTGATAGAGACTGCTTTTCGTTTGGCAAGTGCACTTCCTGTTCACACCACCCAAGGCAACCTTAAATTCCATTATTAATGATTTGAGTTTTGGCACAGTCGTAAAGATCAGGCACATGCTGGATTGATTTAATCTTCTTGTCCACACTCATGCCAACACGATTAAGATTGAAACGATAATACAGGCATCTCTCTCAGAAATTAACTAATTAGGAAAACCAGCAATGGCACAGACATGCCTATTATAGGGGATAAGCAAGGGATAAGGGAATATTCAACACGTCTATTCCAGCCCAGAGTCCACTGGGTTTGGAGAAAATTACAGCGTCCAGTGTAGTACTTCCTAGTCTCTGAAGATATAGAGTGTACATCACCTTTTACATCCCTGAAATTCAGCTCTGACCTGCAGTTTCTGAACCTCGGTAGGGAACCGCAGCAGCCCCATGCAACCCGCTCCTGCTACAATAAGCAACAGATAACATCTGCACTCGACTGCCAGGACCAGACAGATGGTGAACAAGGGAACAGTGGGTGGGAGGAAGTGAGGGGAGAGGAGGAAACAGTAGCACACGATTCGGTTTACAGGGTCGACTGCCTTTCCAAGCAAAACAGTTTTACCTGACGCAAGAGAGACCCATCAGACTTATCAGCAGAGCTTTTCATGTCTTCAGCTAACAGCAGGAGTGAGGGATATCTTGATTTCAGAGGGAAAACACGATCTGAGCCAATAGCTGCTTCTCTAGATTATGTGGTTTAAAAAGAGATTCCACAAGAGCTGAAAGCAAAGCAATCTGAATAGCAATGTAGAAGACATAAAAAAACGAAAGGACTGTTTCAATACATGATTCTCCGAAAAGTTTATTCAGATCAAACGTGATATGCACGTATAGGAATGAGAAACAAGGGTCATTTATCAGGGAAGTAAGAAAAAAAAATGTAACCACACGTCATTACAGGTGAAAAACTTTATATCCCACTTTCAGAATCTGCAAAATGTTTTGCCCTATTTTGTCTAAATATCTGCCCTTCAGAGGCTATAGAAGATACTTACATGTTTCCCAAAAGACAAAATAAGCAAAATTTACTGATCTTCAAATTCCAAAAGGTTTACCACCCTGACTCTAAATGAATGTTTTTTATTGATCTATTTTTTCTTCTTCTGGAGCATCAGAGAGCATTTGAAGTGTGATAGTTGCGTATTGTATGAGTCCCACAGTTGACCTCAAAATCATAAAGTCATTGCGAGAAAACCCTCTCACACAATGACTGTATGATTTTGAGGTCAACTATGCAAATGCACAAAAATGCTGGAACTCTGAACAGGGACATTTTTATAAACTCAACCAATATTTTCTCTTGTGGACAATGTATTAACATGTTTTATTAGAAATATCACTCACGCTTTAATTTATTAATAGTTATTAAGGTAGTTTAGATTCAGTGAACCCTGGCACTTTGTCATTATGTTGAGATAGGCACTGTTGCTTCAGTCTCACAGTATTTATTCTTGACAGTAACACGTTTATTTTGTTATTTTCATAAGTTTAGCACGTTTTTAAACTAAGATGCATCCAATTGAAATGAGACTGGGTTGGTATTGCAGCAGGAACTTTTGCTAAAAGATAATGCTCTATTGCATTGGAAATATGCTCTAAACCAAACCCAAAATGTACTTGTTGATGCAACCGTGCTGTTTAAACTCCCTTATATGCAGTTTTGAACTGTTTTGTCGAACCGTAGTCACACAGGATTTAAACCAAAGCTTCTCGCCTCTCAAGTACGTCTCTGTACTCTATGGTCTACTGAACAAATCTACCATCTATGAAAACCCATAGATATGAAGCTGGATATGTATGATGCTAACATTCAAAAGCATCAGTTTTCAAATCTCCCAGTAAACTAATGTGTTGTGAAGTCATAACATAATATTGCTCAAGTAATCGAGCGAAAAATACGCTTTGTTAATCAAAACTGCAAATTTTTGTGAAAAGGAATAAAAGTGGTCGGCGGTTTACTGCTTTATTGTACATGACCTTATTCTATACCCCTAATCCTAACCAATACCTAAATGTAATAACTACATTACTAACTATTAGTAATCAACATTTAAGGAATGTGTTGAGGGAAATATCATAGCTAATTGTGGATAAGTATTCCCTATTCTAAAGTGCTACCGTATTCTCCCTCCTATTTGGGAAAATAATTAGCATTTTTCAGTTTTTGGGTTTGGTTGCATTGCACAATATGTAAAAAAAAAAAACTATTAACTGTTAAAACATCAAATACTTAACACGACAATGGTCAACACACACAGACACAAAGTGACCAATCAAGCTATCTGTAACGCAACTATCACAACATCCTTATTGCTGAGAAAAAAAGCAAGCTGTGAGACCAAAATCCCAGCTAAAGCAGAACTACTGAACTCCTCTCTGAGGGGCTTCGCTATGGTAAGCAGAGAAAAAACAAAAAAAAACTAAAAACAAAAACAAATAAACAAACAAAAGCCAAAAGCCTTTGTTAGCAGCATGGTTTTAAACTGAACAAAAGCTGAATCAAACACCAAACCCGGGGGAATCTTGCTCCAGTAATGAGGTTACAGTTCTAAACGGTCTCTACCCAAGCGGTCGACACAAAGTCAGAACTCACCCACTTCACAGTCTTTTCTCCAAGAAGCACATAACCCTTTGAGAGAGCATTGTTTTAGCACGTAGTTTTTTTTTTCCTTCTTTTTTTTTTTTCACTGCAATCTGTTTAATATGCATAAACATGCGCCCAATTGTTTGGGATAATTGTCCCACATATTCTTAATCGCTCAACCTGTTAGCATGTTCTGTTTGTGTGTAGGAGGCATGCTTTTTGAATTCCCTGAAGAGTGTAAACACTGTTGCTCTATGGTGCTTTAAATGTAGTTCGTTTGGTTAGACCAAGAATGTACATACTATCTAAACTATGTATAGAGGGCTGTCTGTTAGAAGTCTTACTACAGTGCATGCTGAGAGCATAACTTGTCCAATATTTCCCAAATATTTATTTTCTGGGTTTAATAAGGGCATTTTCTGGGTATCTGAAGTATACTTCATCTTTTGTAATTTCTAATATTCCTTATAGGTATAGAACAGTACACTAATTGAAAACCTGGATCTTGCTTGGATCAATGCATTTTCATCCACTGTACTTGTTGCTGTCAAGAGCTTTTCTGCTCTGTGTTTGGTGAGTGTCAGTGGGGTCGGATGAGTCCTGGAGCATTTCCAAACCTGCACTTTCCCTGCAGCAATATACAGTATGTAAGACTACTTTACCTGGACATGTTTCAGGGAAAAACGTATGCTGCTGTATTCTGAAATGTTATGATTAAATACTTATTTAAACTAAGAAATTCAAGCAAATCGATGATAAGATCGATAAACTATTTATGGGGCCCAGTTTTGTCTACTGGGCTCTTCCACTGACTTAACCTCAGCTATAAAAACTCACAATCCAATATGTTTTTTATTAGAACGTTGTCTCCAGCCAACAGCTTTACCAGATTATTTTAAATAAATTCCAACTTGTATTTAACAAGGATGCGTTAAATAGATCAAAAGAACAGTAAAGGCTAGTCTGTTATAACTTACCTGGCCTTGTGGCAAAAATGTACCTGGGGACACACTTTTGCGGGACATGAAATTCTCTATATATCAATAAGGGCATCTCACTGCAGTTTCCATATTAAATGAACAGTGGTGAACACTTATTATCAGGAGAGGCATTTTTATTGAGATTTATATAATCTATTATCATCTGAAAGCTGAATAAACAAGTTTTCCATTGATGCATGGTTAGGATACGACAATATTTGGCCGAGTTACAACCATATGAGTATATAGAATCTGGAAAAATTAAAATAAAAAAAATAAATAAAAATAAGAAAATCACCTTTAAAGCTGTCCAAATTATGTTATTAGCACTGAATATTACTAATCAAAACTTTTAAAAAGCTATTTACAGTAGAAAAATCATGAAACATGATCTTTACTTTGGTTTAGTGATTAATGATTTTTGCCATATTTTGCCAGCATTTTGACTTATAAGGCAAAGATTATAAAAAGAGTATTGCTATTAACCCCCAGCTTCGACTGAACAGAACTATTAACACTGAAATCTACTAGCCACACATGCCCTTGCAAACCACATACTTGTGGGCGTTGAAAACTCATAACTCCTCATAACAAGATTGAACAAATTTTATTTGAGCCAATTCTCAATCAAAATGCAATTTAATCAAAACCAGCCCAAATGGGTGTGGAAATGACCCATCTGGCAATGCTGTTGACAGATGAATCCAGCATGCTTGTCACTGTGTATTTGACTTATGAATTCGTTGTGAGAGAGACACTGTGCTACGATATCATTAACCAAGACATCGGCTGTTCTATGAGGCACAGGTCTGGCACAGATGACAATGGTCTATTAAATGCCAGTTAACTAACATGGTCTAGCATCCACGTAATGATGCAAAGTCACAAACTGCTTTACCCAGCTGGTAATTCTCATATTCTTGATCATAATTTATTTAACGGTACTGCATTCCATTCAAATGTTTACTTAAAATGATACTGACAATTAAGCTGATTACAGATATTTTCAAAGGTAGTGTTTGGGTAGGCGCAGATGGTGTTGAATGGCTTCTGCCATCTCATGCATTGATGTTTCTGCTCTTGGAAAATTAAAAGCTCTCTTGAAATGTGGCAGCCACTACAAGTAATTCATATATTTTGTCAGATTTGTTAACGCCAATGCATTACTATTTATGACCACCCATATTAAGGGGTAAAGTCAGAACAGAGAAATCCACATCAATTCGTGTAAATGTGACTGAAAGATTGTGAAAACAAACTTTTGAAAAACAGCAGGAGTAACACATGGAATCAAATTACCGGAATATGCCTTTAATTCACTAAACTGATAGAAATCACAATACTTGCTGCTTTATTCACAAGTATAGTCTGAGCTGTATTTGTTAAAGCGAGTTTTCTTGCCAAGCATAATTAGCTAATGAGCTAAAAAGAGCTAAAAATGGAACTGCGAGTTGGTTTTCTTATTTACATGTGCCATGTGGTGACATCTCCACCTAATTTTATTAGTTCTGCCACTGTATAGCACATTACCATTAGAAAAATGTGACACTGTGACCTTAAAAAAGCTTGTAATGCATCACTGACCTTGGAAAATGGATATATTCTGTTTAAGTGATCTGACTCAAGCCCTGTTACACTCGAAATTAACATTAATATCCATAACTTATCGGGCCATCTGATAATACAGCAAATGGTCAGCAAAGAACCTACCATTAGCATGCATTTCTAGCTGCTACAACACATGATGTGGACATATGCACAATAAGATGCAAGGTCTTGCTATAAAGTCTCATTACCATCCAGTCCAGTAAGTGATCATGCTGTAGCTTCTTTTAACATTTGCTGAGGAAGGCAGCAATTTTTGGGGGGTGCCATGCCACTGCACTCACACATAATAAAACGCCCACTACATTCCTCTTGCTCAACCATTCTACCCGTTAAAAATTAACTGTGACCTAGCGGCTAACTCTAAGAAGCTCCCCATTCTATACTTGGCTGCCCCCCTCACTTCAGCTGCTATCAGTATGTGCCACAAAAACAGGATAAGCGGCCTACCTCTTTATCTGCTAGAAGCCAGGACAGGTCAACTAAGTCAAATCACAAAATAAAATGGGCCACATCTGCGTAAATGTAGCCACTGATAGAAAAGTTGTGATTTTAATTGGTTTATTAAAGTTTTATGCAGTTTTACAACTTTGTTGCCTTCATATACTTCAATAACTGTAAAATAAAAAAAGTTAAAAAAAAACAAAAAAAACTATAATAATATGATTGCTAAGAATGTTGATGAATTATTGCAAACATGATTCTATAAAACAAACCATTACACCTGAGCTAGAATTAGCCAAACACACAAATGATGAACTGACAGAAGATATGAAATATAAAGTTTTTTTAGACTTACAACATCTGATTACATAATGCAGTGGCATCACCAGTATTTTGAATTTTAGTATCGCAATATTACTATGCAACCCTAACACCCACATATATTTGTGGGAATCATTGTGATTTTACCTCAAATGCTACTGCTTTAAAAATACAGCAATAAATAAGTCATCCAGTCACTCATTTTAACCACATTTTGAGGTGAAAAGAAACCAATGACCATTGTTTCTTTGTGCATGCCAGACAACAAAGAAAAACAGCACAGACGCCCCTATTATGCCATTTTAAGGTTGCAAATATGGCTTTGGGATTCTCCTACAACAGGTGCAAGGTCAAAAAATGCTTTAGTTTTCTCAAAATAAGCATTTAATAATTCAGTCTCTTTAAAAGTCTCCTTACCGTGAATCTACTCTGCTCTCATTGGGCAGATTGCCCAATCTGTTGTGATTGGTCTACTAAGTATGGCGCATGTCAGAAATGATACGTCCCAATGCAATAGCTCTATATTATATACACTTGATAGAAAATATAAACATCAATTACTAATCATACTTACAGTTTGTGACTCGGTGGAGCCAGCTGGCTCTAATAAACTGGATAATGAGCCATCTTTCAAGAG
Source organism: Enteromius treurensis (assembly GCA_032275025.1). Taxonomy (NCBI): domain Eukaryota; kingdom Metazoa; phylum Chordata; class Actinopteri; order Cypriniformes; family Cyprinidae; genus Enteromius; species Enteromius treurensis. The sequence continues at coordinate 27,332 of JAUCMU010000107.1, read as the reverse complement.
CAAGTGTTCCGTGTTAAACTCCTCGAGATTAGAGAAGCAGCGGTCAGTAAAATTATGCGTTTGTGGGCGGGCTCAAGTTTCACAACCAGCCAACGTACCGACAAGAATTATGCAAATGTGTAGCAATCACAGAAGTGGGATTCGGATTACTAACGACACATATAGGTCAACTTTGCAGATCATTCACATATGGGAAAGAAACATTTACAAAATGCATTTTTATGTCCATACAAAGCACAAGTGTAAGTAAAATGTATACTGCAATAGTTACATTGCCATTCAGTGTATCTATATAAAAAATATATACATTGTGTTGTTTTAAATGATTCATGTGTCATAAATTGTTTTTTGTTGTATATATTGTTATACTCATTAAAATGTTGTGGGTAAATTCAGTAATACAGGGATACATGTACAGCTACTGAACATTACACACTGCATGAAAGTCAATATAAAGAAAAAGGAGAGAGAGAGAGAAAGTCCTTAACTCTTAAAAAACAATGTGCAGGTGTAAATGTGATTGGAAGACTCAAAGCGGATGTTAATAAGAGGTGTGCACAAGGCTTAAGAGCTTCCTTTATGTCTTGTATGATGGTTTCTGGGAGCACCATGTTGTCAAAGGAGTGGAAAACACACTGTTTGGGGGGTGCAGGGGTGCTTCTCAGAGGTAGGTCTCAATTGCCGCCTCCAAACACTGATTAAAGATAGAGATCACAGCAGGATGGGGAAGTAGAAAGAGCCACATCAAACAACCTTAGTGGTGTGAAACAGGTATGTGCCACTTTCTCTCACTTCTTGTCTCACAAACAAACTCTCTTAAGCTTTTATCAGCAAGATGAACACAGATGTGGGCTTTGGGCAAGCCACTTTAATTCCTTATTCCTGGTTTAATGAGTTGAAAGAAATTAGGCCTGGAAATCGTCCCCATTTCTATAATATGAACTGGAGCTAATCAACCCCTCCGTCTTTCCCTCCTTGCATTTCTTGCAGTTGGATCCACATAAGCCCCATGGCTTGATCAAAGCGAAACTCTACAAAAAGAGGGTTATGGATCAGAAAGGATACGTTTAGTAGAGCTCAAAATTTGCGGACTGTCAAAACAGTAGTTGGTGCTCTGACAGACGCCTGATCCTATGACATCAAACCTCCTAAAGAGCCCAGAAAAGAAGGAATTTAAAAGAAGGCTATTTTACGTATGCATGTATATTTTAAACTATTCAAACATGCTTGTATAAATGTGTTGGGCTGATGTTTGAATGTACCTTGCCTATGTACAGCACACCAATAAACGATATGAAATGATAGAAGAAGAGTCCATACAATCAAACCTAGTGTTTTGTAGAATGTAGAAAACAGTTCTGATCAGTCTGTTCAGCAATTTAATCTCTTTCTGGGACAATAAAAGTTTTTTAATTATTTATTTATTTATTTATTTTTTTATCAGCGCTATTGTTCAAAAGCTAGGGGTCACTATGATTATTATTATTTTACTTTATTTTTTTTTAATCAGGGACCAATATACTGATCAAAAGTGGCAGCACAGACATTTACAGTGTGACAATCAATTAATCAGTTGATCATTTATTCAGCTGTGAAAGGAATATATTGTTGTTTCCACATAAAATCAATAAATAATCAATAATAATAATAATATAATTGATAAAGAAATTTCTTTTTGCTTTATTTGTAAGCAAAGAAATACAATTTATAATTAATCATAAATTATTCATTAATAAATACTATGAGGTTTTTGGTAATCAAACTTGTTGACTTAATTAGACAGTGATATGTCTGATTTATCCATGTATTTATTTTATTCGATTTTTTTCTCTGCATCACTTATTATTAAGCAGTTTTGTTAAATTCATTTCTAAGAAATAACAATAAAAGGCTAAAATAGTACAGCTACTTAATTAATTGTGGTAACACTGGGTTTTAAGGTGTTCCTGCATGTACTTACAAGTATAATAACAATATATTATGCATATTTGCATGCAAGTAACCCTAAACCAAAGCAAAACCCTAATCCTAACTCTAGTCTATTACTCATTACTACAATGTATAATTGCACTGTAACAAGGACACCTTAATATAAACTTATTTTTTGTAAGGTCAGCTGCATCACCCTTGTGTGTTTAAATTGTAATGCTTTTCTCATAATTTTTTTTTTTCTTATTAATTAAAAAGTGACCTACTGTCAATGACTTCAGCTTTCTGTGTTTGGCTCACATCAGCATCACAGTCTGCAGAGATTATTTTGTTACTGTCTAATTTCACAATTTATATAAAGAGAAAAGGACAACTAAAATGCTTGGCAAGGTCACAATCATTCCAGCCCACATAAGAGTAATATCCAATCAATTGTAAACATTTTATGAGCATGTTTTGTAATAAAATCACGCTGTTCACAAAAATATCCTTTTCATTCCTATGGAGTGTTCTATGAACCTTGTCTCAGCTTGCAACAGTAACCAAGGGTCAACTGCATTCAACTGCGACTTCCATTTTTGTCCATGATTTCCACCCAGCTGTGACTTTCTGCATACATTTTCTTCCGACCCAAACATAATTTCCCAAATGAAACCGTGTTAGCTTGGTCTAAATTATCAATTTGCCCAGTGCACTGTCTGATGTGCCGCGTAACATTAAGATATGGTTTTTTAGCTCGGACAATAGACTTGGCTGCTGACTGCGAATGGAGTGATTACACTAATACGATGCAATGAACTGTGGAGTCCATGATTCCAGTGAGCGGATAATAATATAGTTTTGACTGACAGTGCAGTGCTTAATGGTGAGACTTGTACAGGACGGTGGAGTCTTTAAATAATTTATTGCGGAGGGCAATGAGGCAGGAGGATATGGCGCATGGCTTGAAGCTGCATGGTTTTTACCCAAGCAAGGTCAGCATTCAGCAGAGATGTAAACGGCAGTGCAATCGATGCATACAAGAGATGTGACAGACCTCGTAATGTCCTCGGGACAAAGTAAACATGTATAAAATGTATAGCAGAATGATTATAGAATGGAGTTATGCTGTGTTTTTGGACTGAACTGTGCTGGGAGAGCCTGGGTAGTTACGTCGCCGCTCAGGATCATTCTGTTGTCTGAGTGAAATGTCTACTTTCAAGTGAACCAATTCAAATGGTAAAAAAATATTCTCTGATTATGTAATCCATATTCCATTTGAAACATACAGATACATCCACTGTGGAGATGACGAGTCTGTTTCGAAGACTTTCTCTTTTAAGTCAAACACTAAGTTTATAAATAAATCATAACATTTTTAATGCAGCCTCCTTACTGAATTTTTTTTTTTTTTTTTTTTTTCTTACACATTTGCAACCATTACTTCTGCCGGTGTGCTATGGCAAGCTTTATTTGCTTGTTTAACTATGCAGGCAATTAGAGGCTCATAATTGATTCAAAATGGTTTCTTATTATCTACCAGTCTGTATGTCTTACTATTTCCAACTTTTAAGCATGGTGTTCTAAAAATTTTGCTGTTCACAGAAATATTCTATTAATATCTGTGGTATGTTTTATATCTAGTCTCAGCTTTCAGCAGTAACCAAGGGTCAACTGCATTCAGCCATTCAGCAATGTCCTTTTAAATGGCTGTAGCCTAATAGTTAAAAGAAGGGCCAAAATCTTCTGGCAACTAGAAAATTATACAAATTATACATACCTCAAAAGGCCCCTTCATGGACTCTTATCATTGTAGTGCAAATAACAGGTTCTGTCTGTGCTTTACTGTCTGTCTGTGCCCTGGATTAAGTGTCAGCCAAATGATTTAGTAACCTAGTTATCAGTTTCTTTCTCAAAAAAAACGAGTATCTTATACAGATAATGTCATATGCATCAACGTATCGACAATGGTGTTCCCTGCACATGAACGTATTTTGTCTTTGCAAAGATAAGAGGCAGTCTGTCTATGTTCATTATGTTTTCCAGCAAACAGCAGTTGGAGAGCTGCTTAGAAAATCCTCATGAGTATACAGAAGTAGCAAAACAATCAATAACCTTTTCATTGAGACAATAAAAAAAAATCACTGTGAGTTTGCTCGACTGTCAACATTTTGGTTGGGCACAAATTGTACAAAGCGACCTACTGCGTTCATTTTCTTCCCTGAAGAACTTTCAAAATGTCACTTAAAGCCCCTTAGCCCCTTACTTTTAAAATACCGGTTTTTGCCCTTTCTTTAAAGGTGAAGTGCGTCTGTGCCACCATTGTTACCAAACTGAAAAAGTAATTTTAAATCTATATTCAGGTTTCATAAACAGGTCTCATAAACTCTCCTGGTTGGTCAGGTAAATTGGTGCCACCTCAGACACAGAGACATCAGAGGCAATATTATTTTGCCAGGTTTCTCAAACAAGAAGCCCCCCCACACACACACTCACAATATAAGTGGCTTATTTGTAATATTCTCTGCACATTAAAATGGAAGAAGGAAACTGATTTTCTGCATAACATAAATTACACACTTCACCTTTAAATTTTAAAGTAGATAATGCTACAGCTACTGTCTTCTTCTTGGTATTGTAATCCATCTGGTTTAAAAAGGATGCTGTCCACAAGTCTTTGTAAACATAATTAAACTAAGATCAAATATAACAGTGAAAATCTGTTTCCAAGGAGATGTTAATTAGGAATAATGGCGGATAGACTCTCATCTCCAATTATAAGCGCATCGAGGTAGCTTTCTCTGTCTTAAGTGTTCTGCACTTAATGGCATGTAATTAGTCAGTTCCTAACTAGCCCTTAATTAATTTGGAAAACATTACAGTAATTAGCACCTTGCTGTCCTTTTGTCCACAAATGATCTGCAAATTTTACATCTTGCCCCTTTCTTTGGTATAGATATCCACCTTTATTTACCATTTAAAGGGACAATTTACCCAAAAATGTTCTAAATCTAAATGTATGATGCCATTGGTTTAATGCAATACATGGAAACAAAAATGGATTTCTCTTTTTGAATTCGGCAATACAAGTTTGGAACATGACTAAACAATTACAGAATTTTAATTTCTGAGATATTATTTTATCAAATCCTAAATTTTATCACTCTCCACAAATGTCTTATCTGCTCAAAAAAAATACTAGTGTGCCCTTCCCTAACAATGATCTTGGCCTGAAGGCCCAGATATAGACTGCATTATAAATCAGGAGATGGTTGGACAAACTTTCTTCAAAAGAGTCTGGTGTGGCCAATTACGAATTTTGGTACAATGCAATTGGGACAATTGAAAAACCATGTAGTCCAGTCACGGGAAGTCATGTAATGCTTCACCTTAAATCATTCATCTATTTACTCTGACTGGGAGGGAGAAAGAGGGGAAGAGTGAAAGGGGGAGAAGGAATCTGCTAATCTCTATCAGCACTAGGACACACTGAACGATGTCAGGGCAGTCAGCAGTAGGCTGAAACTATCTGAGGAGATCATTTAGTCCGAAACTTGAAGGCTAAAGCTGTAGCATCTGTTGGCTGTTGATAAAGGGTCATTTTGGGGATCGGATCCCTATCCATAACTGCCACATCCTGGTGTGTAACCCAACAACTAACCATGCGATTAGCCGAAAATAGAGACTGTAACAAATATCTGTAACCAAACAATCTGTTGATATTTTCTGATTTAACACTGGCATAGAATGACAGAAAAAGAAGATGAAACTCTTTTAGACCAAACCAATAATGTAAGGAATACACAATTATTAATGTGCACCTGTATATGTGTAACGCCTTGTCTGAGTTGGAGTGTTTCATGGTTTTGTTTTGCTTTCGTTTTCAAGTCTTCCTGGTTTGTCTTATTTGGTCATGTTCCTGTCCTTGTTTAGACAATTAGTTACCCGATCCACCTTTGCTCCTCACCTGTCTTGATTTCTCTCTAATCTTACCCTGTTTAAAAGCCCGAATAGTTTGTCTTGTCCTTCGTCCGATTATTAACGTTGCTTTGTGTTCGTGTCACCTGCCTGTATTTTGTGAGTTCACTTTATTAAACTGCATAAAGAAATTACCTGTCCTGTCGAAGTCTGCCTGAGTCTACACGAAGCCGTGACAGAATAATCGGACCCTCAAAAAAATTTTCCACATGGAAGACCCCGTCGCCCTACTTCACTCCTGCATTCAAGCCGGCTGTTCCGTCTGGATTTATGGGAAGGAGTTCCTTGAGGCAGCTCGCCTGGTACCATGGGACAATCAGGCATTAAAGACTTTGTTTTGGCTGGGGCTTGATCGGCAGCTAGCGAAGCGGGTAGCCATATCCAACCATCACGGCTCCCTCGTCCAGCTGATTGACGAGGTGTGGTGGCTGGGAATCCACTCATCTCTGCCGACGAAGCCAAGCCCGACCCCAGAATCGGTCGTCTGCGCCATCTACTCCGTCTGGCCCTCCGGATCCTCGCTGTTGGCCTGGCTCTTCGGCCTTCTATCTGCTCCCTCGACTCTGGGCCCTTCGCCAGAAAAGGGCATTAAAGACCACCCCCCCTCCCTCATTATATATGTACTTTCTTTTGCCTTTACGGCGCAAGGATGCGCTTTTCCGGAGGGGGGCGTAATGTAATGCCTTATGTCTGAGTTTGAGTGTTTCATGGTTTTGTTTTGCTTTTGTTTTCAAGTCTTCCTGGTTTCCATTATTTGGTCATGTTCCTGTCCTTGTTTAGATAATTAGTTACCCGATCCACCTGTGCTCCTCACCTGTCTTGATTTCTCCCTAATGTTACCCTGTTTAAAAGCCTGTTTAGTTTGTCTGCCTGAGCCTACACAAAACCGTGACAATATTATTTCAGAATAACTGAGACTGATCAAAAGCTTAAAAAATATTACAGCACCTAATAAAAGCATCCTTTCTCTAATGACTGTAAAATTGTACATAAAATACTGATATAACATATTATCATATTTAAAATCGCACTGAAAAGTAAAAAAAAAATAAAAATAAAAAAGCGGTTTGGATACTTTTAATGAAACATCAATACAAAGGACTACCTATTTCCAATGTCATTCCCATTTAGCTTTACAATGTGAGAAAACATCTCCCTCCCATTTGCAGTTTGCTTTGTTAATCGTGATGACTTTTACAGTCAAACATTTTTTTGGTTGAATAAATGATTAAGCCATTTCTTGTGTTAGAGATATGCATAGAGATATGCACAGCAAGGTGGCTCCATGCAATGAGATGGTGGAAAACGCACTACCTAAATAAAATCATGAAAAGTAGGCCAGATACCGCTTGTTAATCTCTCATTTAATTAGAGATTAGAGAGCGCTTATTGTCCGTCAGACAACATGTGCAAGGAATCTCAAATGGATTTCATAGTTAAGACGTAAGCATTTGGACCTGTGGCATCTGGTTGCCAACAACAACAACAACAAAGTCATGCTGTCTGTAGACTGTGTGTACTCTGATAGAATAATGCATTTTGTTCTCTCTATAATTGATGAACGAACGGTGATCTGTTACAGAAAGATGTTTGTGCTGAGACAGCCAAAGTTCAATGTTAATGAATAAAGAATAAACATAGCAGTGTAATTACATGCTAATTACTAGTAATTACGTAGTTATTACGATAACAATGCCACTCTGCTTGAAATCGCGATTATGTGTGTGCTTTTTGGTTGGCTTGTTGAGGGGAGGGGGTTAAATGAAAAACTATTTTGAATTTGTTACATTTGTGACACTTATAAGCATTGCTTTCAAGTGTCTGTGAAAGTCATTGCGAGTACAAGAACAGCTCCGGGCTTCTGGTTGCCTTTGAAGTCTTGCATTCTGGTATTTGAATAAATGTAGAAAATTGTACCTTTATTTGTTAATAAATATTCAGAGGTTTCTAGTGAGTGGTTAACCATTTTCAAAGCACAAAATTAACAATTGTCTTGTGCAGCACTTAATCTTTAAAACAGTTTGTACTTTCATGAATCAAATATGCGTATGCTTCATCAACCAAGGATGAATTCCCTTAATAACATAATGAATATATTGCGCGATAAGGTCTTGTCTCTTTGGCATAACCAGGTGGCTCATGTTAATAACTCAAACCACTTCAAAATAAAGGCCACTGACTGAACAGAGCACACACAGTGTTAATTAAACTCGCTCCTGTGAGATTTAGTCATTTAAATCAATTTGCTTCCTCATAAGTCACTGTCATGATGCTGTTTGTACACATCATTTAATATGCTGCTTCCTTCCTTAAACCAGTCAATTCATCTACTAGGGTGGAGATGAAGATAATCTACAGATCACAGAACAGTCATTTCTGAGACCACATTCATCTTGAACAGCAGTGAACACTCTCTTGGTTATTTTTTTATTTTTTTATTTTTTTCTCTATTCATATAAGTGCAGCGCTGGCAGGGGGAAGATTACGTTCCTACTGAAAAGCCTAATTACAAGCCCGTCAATCATCTCACCTGTGTGATTACACTAGCATTTGTGTTTATCGAGCATGCTGCATCTGGAGATAGTTTACTACTCTAAAATAGATCAACTAATTGGTGATTGACTAAACCAGTCTAGTGATTATGATTGTTGTTAACTTTCAGACAGATGTTTTGTCACTAGATCAATGGACTGAAACCACAGTTAAGATATTTACATGATTTTGTAAAGAAAAATTCTCAGATCATTTGTATATGTTGGGTCATTCTTGGTTTATGGTTCATTAGTTTTATAAAAATCTTTTTGAATATTTGATGATTATCATAAAAGTTTTAATATGAGAAAAACAAAATAAGTAAGATTAATAAAGTAGTAAAGAGTAATAGATTATATATTTAAAATGTAACACTTGATAAAAGACTGCTAATTATGATCTCCATCATTTTTTAAAAAGTAATCTAATATATTAAGACATGAGAACATAAAAAAAGTCTAGTCTTACGAGTCTTACTTGTAGTCTTACTAGCCATTGTTAAGTTTTAACGATCATTCCTTATTTATAAGTAAAAACGGAAGCAGTCCTGTGGCCTCTTAAAAATACAGGAAGATGCTAAATTTCCTTCCTAAGTAAACATTATAATGTGGTGCATAAATCTGCTTCAATTTAACAATACTGCATGACAACTTGCATTGACAAGCATGTCTTGCCATCTAAGATTAATGCAAAAACAATAAGACCCCAAATGAGAAAAAAAAAAACTGTAACTACTCACAACCTTTGCATCAGTTTTGCGCATACAAGAATCATTTAAATATTCATCAGAAAGCATGATTTTTTTGTTATTATTTCTTAACTTTTCAATAAATAATTGCAAGCTGTATGAAAAGCACATTCCTTTTTAATATTGTGTGGCCTAAAAAATTACTAAAGTTTATAAAATAAAGGTAAATAACATTTTAAATATTTTAAGTATTTTGCATTGAATAAAACTACTGAATATTGCATTGCTGCTTTTTTTTTTTTTTAAAAGTGGTGCATTTTCAAAACTCCAAACTCACATATCTAAACTATCTTTCTTTCTTTTTTTTATTCATCTCTGCACGTATGTTAATCAATAAATCATTTGGTACTTTTGAAAATTTCCATAGGTATAGATTCTACTGAAGTGGTTTGCATTTTTCTACACTAATTATGGATTCTTGTTACAATATTAAGAGTGTACTGGAGAGATATTCTTAGATTTTATATTGTTTTATTTGGTTAAATTATTATTATTATTATTATTATTTATTGTTTTATGCTGTTTTCACAAGTAAGGTATAACATTGCATGAGTTTTGAAAGTGAGCACCAATGTGGGGAAAAAAACAACAACAACAACAAAAACTTTGTGATTACATAAAGTTTATTAGAATAATTTACACACAATTGCCTAAAATTATATTAAAATAATAAATAAATAAAATATAATAAAATGAAATGAAATAAAACATCTTCCCCACAACTATTATGACAATGAGATAGAGAAGCAGTATTGTTCAAATAAATTTCAGAACCTTTTTTGTCCAGCTGATGAATGATAAAACACATGAAGAGCTTGAGAATTTACAGCAGCAAGTGTACAACTGAGCAAATGTAATAATACATTTATTATAAACAGAGCGTTACTGGTGTAGAAACTAACGAAGTTATCAGTATATCTGCCATTCTTGCTGTGAACAGATCTTTACCAGGCTTCCTTGAGTGTCTTTCATTCACTCGATCAACCCACACAGCCAAAGGAAAAAAAAAAATGAACACGATAAAATAAATGTCTTTCATTCTCCAGAAAACTCAATCAGATCTGCAAGCGATAAAGACCTCAGAGACACTGAGGCACAAGGTATGGATATTAACCAGCGTTCTAGTGGAACGATGAGTTCATCCTGGGCTTTGCTTGGCAGCCCAAGCATGACTTTGTAATGTATTTGATTACCTCAGTGGGGCTGTTGCTGACATTCAATTCAACGCTGAACACATGCTATGTACACAATGAGCAAACTAGCGTATTAAGACCAGCAAAACCGCATCACAGCAGATGGTACAAAAAGATAAACCTCTCTGTATGTTAACAAACAAAAACCCATGTGGCCCAAACACCCATAATACTGTGCCTCAAGCAGATGAATGGAGAATAAGCCATACTTGAGTCTTTTGGGATGTCGGTGGTGCCATTTTTTTATGATTTGATGCAGGAACACTGTTAATAGAATTCACTAAACACTCAAATACACACACACCAAGTTCTATAATAGTGAGCAGAGGTCACCTGATGTCTCTGTCTGTCTATGGGTTATATATCCTGAGGATGGAACCATGAGAGTTACATCCCACATGCCCAGCAGTTTGTTTAATTACTGTCTGACATTACAAGAAGGCAGTTCAGGTGAAAGATTTATAGGTACACTTTGCCGTTTTTGGGGCAGACAAACCCTGTGGTTAGGAGACGGGAATAGCAGTCAAGACTCATGTTCTCATAGAAATAGTGTCATGTTCTCACACTGCTGCTTGCAACTCATGCCTAATTAAATGAATTGAATTGATTAGATAATGACTAAGTGAAGAAGCAATTTAGATGAATGTCAAGCTATTATATCTTAATTAAATATTTTTAAGATAAACAATATGGTGACCCTTTATTTTAAGGACTAATTGTGACTTTTGACTAGCATGCATTTGGTCTGCTTATTAGAACTAATGCCTTTTTTTCTGAATGCCCCTATATCTAAACCTAACAATTACTGTAGCTTGCTTACTATTAATAGAGAGAACATTAAGGGTTTATTGAGACAAAAGTGAGTCATAGTTTCATTAGAAACTTAAAATAAGGTGGCATCAACTATTTTTTTCTTTGGAATAGCATGATCAGTTCCCAATAAAAACAGGAAAAGCCTGTCTACAAAAGCTAAGATTAACTAATCAGTTACATTTGTTAATAATAACAATAACAATAAAAATAACGCTATTTTTTTTTAAGACGTGTATGCTCACCAAGGCTGTATTTAGGTGTACAGGCAATTTATTCCTCTTATTCAGCATTATCACTCCAGTTTTTTGTTTCTTCGGAAATCATTATTGTACTGTATGTTGACTTTCAGCCTTGGTGAGCAAGTGACTTGAGACTAGTAGTTAAAGGGATAGTTCACCCAAAAATGATTTTTAAAGTATTTTACTTGTCTTTACAAATCCTTGGTTTGTGCTTCCAATTCACGGCAGGTGATTTATTTCTTTCTCTCTCTGAGCTCATCACTAATCATGTAACACAATGTGTCTTACATCATGCACCTGGACTGCTTCCGGTTTCCACAGACAGCAGACATGAGAGAAAAGTGCTTATTTAGTTTGAAATATGGATATTTATTGTACAAAAAACATGGATTCGCTACAGGAGGACTTTATTCACCCCCCGGAGCCATGTGAGGAACGTTTTATTACAAATATGTGCACGTTAATTTACATTTTCCAAAGTGAAATGGCTATCACCCATTTAAACCCATTCAAAGGCTTGGAGGGGTCTGGACAATTTTATTGAAACTCCAGTTGGATTCGTCTGAAAGAAGAAAGTCACATACACCTGGGTGAGTAAAAGATAAGATAATATTTCTGGGTGAACTATCCCTTTAATTTTACAAAAATAATCAAAAGGAAATAACTAGGAACTGATTGAATATGTTTTTAAGTGAAAAGACTGTTTTTCTGTGAAACATTATCCAGTAATATTTGTTTTATTTTCTTAAGAATTGCTTTATTTAATTTATTTTAAATGACTTGATTGAATATAAAATAAATCAGAAAAAAGAAATTCAGAAATCAACACTTGGTACATGCAAATCTACAAAAACAAATGAATTACATGAAAAACATGAAACTGTCAAAATATTGAAAACATATTAATTATTCTTTCCCAGCGCATGCTTGAAAAAAACAGGCAATTGAGACTAAATCAGAAAATGTTATTTATTATTATGTGCCAAATAAAACATGCACAATTCAATTTATTTCTGTATTCATTTAGCAGGAGTATTTCATTGAGTTTGGCAGTAGCATGTATTAACGGCTTCCTCTCATAGAATTAGAGAGAGACGAACATCTCTGATAATTCAGAGACTTTTGTTTTTCGCATCTGATGACATCTTAATTAAATGCCAAGTGACATGTAAGACAACAAGAGATAATCAAGATGAAACCAATTTACCCACGTCAACAGTAGTTACATATCCGGTGATAATGAAACCTTTCTCGATAAAAGCTCAGACAAACATCCTCAAGCATGTTATCTTTCTTTTGTCAATCGTGCATGTGGTCAAGTCACCAATTAACGAGTCAAATGCAGGGTTGTTTTCCACAGCAATTAACAGGCCATCACATTTCCAGGCCAAAAAATGGTGGTTGCTGTCATGCAAGTGATTATGCAAATGTGTTGATTGGATATCTTATGCATGCAGACATCATAATGAGCAGGTGCAAATAAACAAGAGAGGTGTACGGAGTAAACGCACTTTAAAGCATACTTCCACAAACTTCCGACATGTATTTCAGACAAACTCATCCAGACAGGAATTTGTATTTCTGCTCCTGCTCCTGGTTGGCATATCTAGCCAGCAGGATGGTTCCTGCACTTTAACGCCCCAGTGATTCGGTTAATGGGAGCTTTAGCGCTCAGATGTTAGCGAAGAGCCACTGACCATGCTAATGTAAAGTGGTCTGTATGTAGTTATGATCTGCTAATCCTCTTCAGTTCCAAGGTTATGATCAGAAAAAATCTGTGGATTTGAACTGAGCCGATAATCTTTTTGTTATTATACAGATAATTCTAAAAAAGAACACCTGTGCTTTGCGCAGATATGTCATGCAGCCTTACTTGAGATTCCTGAAAATCCACTGCCTCCCAATCTCATAGCCAAGGGGTGTTGTTAAAAAATTTTAAAGTGTCATTTTTAATTTAGGACAGTTTCTTCAACTTCAGGGATTTTAGGTCCCAAACGTTGATTTTTATTGTACAAATTTCAGCATTTTTTTTTTTTATTACATGAAGGTCACTTTAAAACGACCTTAAGAATGTTTCCATTTGCAGCAATCAATTTAGTTTTGGTCCTTCAAAACCCAAAATTTCAGAATTCTGTCATGTAATTAATCAATCAATGAGTCTGTCTGCATATGTCTTTGTCTATCTCTCTGTATTTATCTTTGTTTGTCTGTCTCTCTGTCCATCTGCCTGCCTGCATTTGTTTATATGTCTTTCTGTATTTGTCTGTCTGTCTTTATTTGCCTCTGTCTGTCTCTTTGTCTGTCTGTCTCTCTGTATTTATTTGTTTGTCTGTCTCTCTGTATTTGTCTCTATCTGTCTGTGTTTGTTTGTCTGTCTGTATTGGCCTCTGCTTGTTTCGCTGTCTATGTATTTGTCTGTCTGTCTGTATTTTTCTATGTCTATCTGTCGGTCTTTCTATATATTTCTGTCTGTCTGTCTGTCTGTCTATCTATCTATCTAGGAAAGTGTAGGAAGAGCAGGAAAAGTGGGAAAAGTAAAATAAAAAAAAATGCTTTAGATTCTGTGTTCCGATACATTTTCCACTAAATAAATACATAAACAAACAAACAAGTCATGAACGATTTTTACAGATTGTACAGTCTTTATCTCGCAAATGACACATCAGCGAGCATCAGATTAATCTGTTTTTACATTTCAACTGTAATGTTATGTTTACTTTTTCATTTGCCAAACATTGCAGTGTTAATATTATTAATGTATTTTCTAAAAAAAAAAAAGTACATAAAACGTCACACATTTAATGCTCGTCTCAAAATAAATAGATTTAATGTCACTACTCAAGTCCTTAAACTGCACGCTCAGCGACATGTGCACTTCTGCCCAGATTCCACAAAGTGATTTTGAAGGTGTCTACATAAAACATCCGCCTCATCCCTCAGTCCTGGGCATGCAATGATTGGTACAAAGATGGCCAGGCTGGCAGGAAGTTAAAAGGAGAGTCTGAGAGCAAGATGGAGAGAAGGGTAGAGCCAGATGAGTGACTTTACACAAGCTCTTCTCTAATCCCTTGTGGTCAAGGATCCATTCAGCCTCAGCTCCTCGCCTCAAATGAGATCTCCAGGGAAGAGAGCAGCCCAGATCAGAAAAGCCCCTCGGTGCCCTCTGGGACTCGTTTCCTCAATCCATACCTTCATCTCATGGAACTCGCTGGATGGAGTGCATCTGTTCTGCTTATTTTTGGGGCATAGAAGGTGGCAGAGAGGACAGAGGGTTTAGAAGCAAAACTTAAAACTGCAGGATAAAGCAAGCAATCCATCTTCCATTTGCCAAGGTAAAGATGGCAGTAAGATGATTGCACGGAAGACTGAGTAAGAGGGACGGCGGACTAATCCAGCGCCATCTATTAAATCTGACACTTCTCTTAACAAGATTTGACAAGCTTTCGGGAGAGAAAGATAACCTCGCCTTGTCAGTGAAGGAGAAAATGGGAAGAAATATTCAGAAATGCCGAAGCGTTCTTTGCTGGCTCTCAGAGCAAGGCTATGGTCGAGCATTACCTTTCGAGATACATGTGTTTGCAGTCCTGAATCTCTGTGCAACCAAACCGCGCTCCTTGCTGCTCTAATGCCCAGAGGCCCTCTAGCACATCCTGCAAAACGAGATCACAAATGAGACAACTAATGAGCACAAGAGGCACCACAGCATCTTGTTAGCTGCTCCTTACTCAGACATCTACTCGCCTAGGTTTGAAAAATACAAACATAACAGCACACATACACGTCCTAGTTAGACTCAACACTCCAGCTGTTCTGACTCACTCCTCTGTTGCTATATCACAGCCACGTGTGAACTGAGCTTCCTGTCCTTGATTCGACTCATCGCGCCTTGTCTGGCAAGCTTGAGAATAATTTTGCCTGGCATACGGTTTGTGGTCTGCCACTTGGAAAAGATCCTTATCCTATCTGAAGTAAATGGCAGCTGCCCCCGGTGAGGGTCTGACCACACAATAAAGTCATTAGTAGCCCTGCTAAAGTACACAATTTCCTGACAAAGAGCAAATAGAAGTATTGACAAACATGAGGGATAGAGACAATTGATCGACTTATGCGCTGGTGTTGGGGGAATCGTTCTGAATTCTAGACTTTATTTACCTCCACCAGTTGTCAAACACAATCTTATTTTAGAGACACCATACATAGAGGGACTGCTTATTAAGCTTGAAGGGTATTGAAACACACTGTTTGGTACACAAACCTGAAAAAAAAAAAAATAATAAAAAATCAATTCTGAAAACAGACTGGGTATCTGAAAAGATTTTGAAAGTTGCGTTAAACCAACAGAGCCATAGCAACAGCATGTGATATTTGATGTAATAAATAAATAAATAAATAAACAAAATATCTGAAAAGTTAGATCGCTTTTAAAGTCAGATTCCTTGGGATTGTTGATAAAGGAAATCATAATAATAGAAAAAGAAAAAACAGTTTTTCTCAGTCGCTTTGGTCTCACAACAGTATTTAAATTTGCACAACAGTTAATGCATTGATAACCTGCATAAGCATGTCACTTGCTCAAAATGGATAGCTCATTCCTCAAAAGCAAGTATTCATGTCAATGAAAGTGTCAGTGTCATCAATATAAAAAAAAGTCTTGGCACCATTGTTTATGAACAAGATAGTCAAATGGCTTTGCCATGTTTTCATTATGACAGTTTACTCTGTACATTTGTTACAATGCAAAAAAGTCTGATTTAGGTGACACTTCCTGAAAATGCTCAAGACAGCACTATATACTATTTGCCAGCCATTTGAAAACTACAGTAAAGTTAGACATTACTGTATGTAGTGAGGTATCTGAGTACAACACTCTGAATATGTATGTTTCACATTTTTACTGCATATGCTCTTTGCAGTTCTAATTTACTGTATTCAAAGCATTGTGCAAACGATTCAATTTAGAAGACTTTTTCAGGAAAAAAAAAAAGATTTAAACCATTTTTTTCAAATTTGCTTGACACATTTACTAGTTCAACATTTTTGTATGTAATGACTCAAGCAATGAAATGAGGACTATTAGTTTTATATGGAATGCCTATTCAGCAGTCACAAGTTTTGACTGACATGACATAAGCAAATGGTAATGTTATAAAACAGCAGAGAGTTGTATGAAAGCAATTGATGCATGTCCAAAAGTTTGCAATTTGTTGGAAGGAATGAGAAACTGCTACTATGATCTGCACAAATGACTAATTGTTTAGAGAAATGCATTAACTGTTGTGCAAATGTAAGTATTGTTGTGAGAAATGCCCCAACGCGACTGAGAAAAACTGTAAAAATTTGAAAATGTTCTTAAATACATTCATAAATTAATATCTAAAGTCAATTGAGTGTCAAGGTCAAGAAGGTAATAAAAATAATTATTATTAGTATTATTAATTAACATAATCACTAAAATATTAATTGGTTTTATGCATACCAAAAATGTACTAATTAATTTAAAAAAGAGAACAGTGATACCAATACCTATGTCAACTGTTTAAAGGTTTGGCTTTGGAAAAGACATATTTCTCCATTAACAGACATTCAAAAATGGAAAGTACCAAGTATCCCTGTAAGGAATATAAATTGCCTCTTTCATTCTGTTTTTAAAAGGCTTTGGATTTCTGTTATATTCTTCCCTGTTTGCAGCTTTTTACATCAGTGTTCAGGACTGCATGCATACTTATGGTGCCATCAGCCAGTCACCATTATCATGAACTCAATTTTAATGTAGTTCCACAGCACTTGGTCACATGCCATTTAGAGAACAGCTACTTTCTGGGGGGGGAAATGTTGCAAAATTAAACCCCCTTGATCAAAGATAGCACATTTCAAATTAATGATTTTGGAGTCCTGCATCAGCTGAGGAACTGCCATTGAGATGCGATTGCTAACTCATCACTTTTTCCAGATATTATTATATATGTACTTGGCCCAACCTTTGAAGAACCACCTTGTGAACATCAGCACGGCAAATTCACCCACCCCAGCCCATCCTACTTCTATTACCATAAATTCAATGGCTGTGAAAAGATTTGTGCCAGCCATAGAGTAATGCTGATGCAGATGGCGTTCTTAAGAATGCCATTATAATCTCTGCAGTACAATATCTTTCGCTTTTTCTGCACACTCTGCAGCATTTTGCCTGGCTTTTTATGCCAAGTGAGTGTGTGTTATTCATTAGAGGCATAAATCTCAGATATTTAATTACGATGTTTGTTTAAGCTTTAGCCAGGTCTCCGGCCTTCTCATGAGGGAAACACGTAATTATTCTCTGCTTCCCTACTTAACAAAAGCTTTCATTTTAACGCCTGCCAATCCACTGATGCCTACAGCAATCACATTCTCAATGACACAATGATCCCACATACAAAATCATTACAAAGAATAGCTAATGATCTGAAGCATGAAATAGGTCACCTGATTTGTCAACAGATCATTTATGTAGGCTTTTCAAAGGCACTCAATTGCAGAGGGGCTGGGATGAAATTGACCGGTCATGATGATGGTCTATATACATGTATATATATAGTGGTGTTTTTTTCATTTTTATGCTAACAGTGTACAGTGCAGTTGTTAGACATTTACAACTTACAGTAGTCTCAACGCAGTAAACATGACTACATTTTCCCAAATCTACAAAAACATACATAGACAATTGATTCCAATTCTTGTTTTGACCTCAGAAAACTTTTACCACGCTGCATAATTTGTAAACAAATACATTTTGATATTTTCATCACAAACAGTTCCTAATTTATGGCTTTTGTGACAAAAAAGATGAAGGTAAACTTGTTTAGTAGCTCACCTGGTATAGCCTTGCACTTGCTATACAGGGGTGCATTTGACAAAAAAAAAAAAAATTGTTTGCTAATTATGGTTTTTGGTTCCACTGAACTCGGTTTGCAATGTTGGAACTTGTGACCATAGTTCCTTTTGGGAAATTCATTTGAGAAAGATTACACATGAGTTACAAAAAGAAAGCTCTAAACCCTGTAAGCTAAAATGACGTTTTTACTTTAGCAAAATAGTTTTCATCTCACGTTTGCACTTGTTAACACAGCTGGTTAGTGTTTTGATAGGGTTTAGTGTCGTAAAAACCCATGATAAACAATGACATATCGTTTTACAGAAATGTCAACACAGCCACACACTTTTAGTGAGCATGGGTTGGATTTGCAAGGTAAAAAACTGTCAAGTTAAAAACATTTTCTGTTTTATTCCATTAACTATTTCTAAGTGTTTTTGAAAGTATCTTACGTAAAAAGCCCTTCAGAAATGCCTTTTAAAGACACCTGGTAAACCTGAAAGCGGCCGGTTTGACAGAACTTTCCTAAGACCGCTAAGTTAAACGTACAATTGTTTCCCAACCCTGTTAACAACACATTGTCAAACTCTTTTAAACTCTTGGTCAGATATCGGAGACATCACAAATATGTACTGTTGGTTAAAGTAACCCAATAATTTGTTGTACATTCTTGTTTTGCACTTCCTAGCTTTATGTGTTCACTAGCGAGCTGAAGCTAAACAAGTAAACAACTTCCAGGCTAATGATGTATTCAATATAAGGTTATACTGGTTTTACACCAGTGTTTTGAATACTCTAAGTTCTGTTACAGTGGTAAACGTATGCAGCTTGTGTCTAAAAAAATATTTGGTGCTCTAGGCTAACATGCTTAATTTCTCTGCTAACTTAAGATGGCTGTCATTCAGAAACATAGTTCTGACTACTAGAGCTTGACTGTTGCAGGACTGGAAGCGTCACAACATGCAAGCAATGATCTTCAGTATGTTGGCTCAAAATCACTGACAACACAGCATGCTCTGATCATAGGAGACATTTTTAGAGACGTATCACCTATCTCACTTACAGTACTTTTTGCCTTTTGCATCCAACAGCAAGTCTAAAGAGCAGGATAATGCATTACTTCTTGTCCTTTTAAAAGTCAAATAAACAGAAAATCGACAGTACTTGCGTGTCAACACTAGCAAAAAGAACTGAAGTAGAAACGAATGGTACCCAAAGTCAAGAGAGACAAACTGCACTACAGCCCAGGGCTGGATCATTAAAACAGACACTGGCTGAGGAATGTAGTTATGCAAAGCAAGAAACAACACCATAAACAGCAATATAGAATGCAAGTAGGGTGTTTAAATAGTTGGGGGAGGGGCTGTTTCTGCTTTAATTGGTCTTTTATTTTTCACTATAATGATAGACAGGTTTAGTGGAATATTGGTGAATAAGTATTTAAGGCATTTTTTGTTTTACTTTTCTTTTCTTTATTGTATTCAACAGTGTGGTGTGTTTTCAAAGTAGCATCTAATGCTGTTTAAATTCTGCATCTGCAGCTGAGGGGTATCGTTGTTAGACTACTATAATAAGACAGGTAATGATGAAGAAGTGTAACTTTAATAAGTTCATTGATGATACTAACTGAAGATGTTAATTACATCCAATCCCAAGTGCACACACATAATGATGGTAAAAAGCAGATGCGGGCTGCGAGGGATGGTGTTAATTAGGTTCAACATTTCTTTTTCCAAATGCTGAGGAATTGTAATTCTTGCACCATGGCTCAGCAGTGACAAGACTAATTGCAAAAGTGAAGCAGTTTTCCTGCTGTAAACGAGAGAGTTGGGTAATGGTGCCACAGAGGCAGTGTAAACAGTCTGTGAGGCGAAAAAATGTTGCTGAGATCTCGGCTGTAGCACATTTGAAAGTTACGATAATGAGCACATGATTGGGAGTGACAGGAGTGAGACAGACACGAGTGCAAAACATACTAAACCACAACAAATGGTGGCAAATCGGTTTAACATATGCATGAACCGGGCTAGCATAACAGAAGACCTAGACAGCTTAGCCGAGTATGTGTACAGTAAAGATACTTTGCTTTTGACACACGTTCGAATAACTTGACCTTGACGTGGGGAGAATTTAGGAGGCGAGACGCAATGTAGCAGTTTTCGCTATGAACACACGCACACCCAATACCACAATGCTTAAGCTTAGCCTTTGTTCCCGTCTCTCCATTAAGCCCGGTACTCATTCTCATGTGAACTTTGCACACTGAATAACATTTAAAATGCTTTTTAAATCTGTTACCACTCCATAGAGGCATAAATCCAGCTGTGGAGGAAGATTCTCGGTACACTGCTTGCACAGAGAGTCCCCAGCTGGGGCTTGATCTATGATTAGGTGTAGGCAAGAGATAGTACAAGATTACATTTCAAAAATGAAGGCTTATGTCATGACAAAGGTTTTACAAATTCACCGGAAGGTAATGGGAATGATTAATAAGTTGGAGAAGACCTGGATCATTTTGCACTCACCTATCACAGAAGTACCATTAGCACTGGTGTTCACTCTATCTGTGCAAAGCGGCTTATTCAAATATGTGCATAACAAGTACAACCATAAAAGTGAAAATTTTATTTAACCCTTTATTTAAATGTGTTGTAGTTACAAGTTGCATGTATTTACTATAGTATTAACAGTAAATTGTGTGTAATTGCATCATGTAGCTAACACCAAACAATCCGTAAATTTGTGCATTCTTAGTAATTACTGTGTAATTACACTGTAACAACTGCATATTAAGATAAAATGCACACTCTTTTTATATTTATGTGAGATATATATATTTTTTAAGTTAATGCCATATTTATCATGTGCAAGGCTGTTGAGTACATTTTGCTGATTACTCATTACATCTGACATTTATCTCATGAGTAATTTGCTAGAAACAAAATCTTTCTTTTTTATGCAGCACTTACTAAGGTGAAGGCAAACCCTGAAAAATGAGCTCCCCTGATCAATGTACCTCTCTCAGAGTTTGGCTACATTTCGATTTAGTGTCTTTGGAAGCATCACAGAACAACCTTGATAGAGGCATGGCTACCTCAGCAAGGTCTCTCCGATTGCAGATCTGTCACTGAAACGACAGTTAAAAAAGACACCTTACTGCTCACTGTCAGAGCAAAAACAAATAAATAGCCCGAATTCTCAGAATGTTATCATTAACCACAAAGTCATTTAAATCAACATCATTATGCAATGATTTGTCAGTATTAAACATAAATAAACACAAATGGGGAGAAATTATATAAATAAAAATATGGAGAACAAACAGATCAACAGTTTAATTAGATTGCCTCGGTTCTGGTTTTGTACAGACTTTAACAACTGTGAGCATACATAAGTAAATAAATAAATAAACTTACATGATTTGCATCTTGCAGCTCAGTAAAGCCCACTGTATCTCAATTCTAACACCTCTGAATAAAGTCATAAAGTCAACATAATACTTTTATGTAATCAGTAATAGTCAAGAAAAACATATTGACTGTAGCAACTTAAACTTGGTGTATATATATATATATATATATATATATATACACATTTTTTAATGAGAATTGTGATCAATCATATTGGTGCTTTTCCAAAACATGGCCATTTTGTGTGTGTGTGTGTGTGTGTGTGTTGTACAAATCACTACTTGATGTCATTAGAAGTTGGGTTTTTATTAATTTTATAGGTTATGAAATGTGTACACGATTTTACTGAATACTGACTGATCTCTTGTCGCTGAAGAAAATGAAGAAATTGATATTCAGACCTTTAGAGTGAGTGCATCGGGAGCAGGACTTTCTCTGTCAGATTGCGCCTGCCAAAACTGTTAGGGTGAATCTGCCTAAGATCAGGTCAAAGCTCAGTTTTTAACACCTTATACCTCCTGCCCTTTTTCCTCCTCCGTCCTCGGCAAACACAATGAGATGTGCATAATCTAATTTCAATAGTGAATCTAATTTCAGAATGTATGGCAGTATTCTGTACATAAACAAAATGCACTCTATATCTGTCCTTCTTTGACATGTCATCCTTTCATAATCACACAAAGTGAAAAGAGGATGAAAAACGAAGGTTTTTTAGTAAGCTATCTACAAAATTATTATTTCTAAAATAAATTGTTCAGGCTCAAAAATGTAATTGCATAATCTATGTTCAAACCATCTTAAAAGAGCTGATATATTTATGTCAGCTGAATTAATAGCACTGTAAAGCTACTGTTGCTTGGCAACTGTAAACTGAAAAATATAGGTTAATGGCCCAACTGTACTTGCAGAAAAATAATAATAATAATAATAACAATTGCACATTAGTTACTCTCCCTCATATCATGTAGAGGCATTGGATTCTAGTCAGAAAAGGTGAATGCTATATAAGGAAAATGCTATATAAATGGGACTGTGTTATAACGGTGTTTTGTAATGCTTTATTTGGGGTAAAACTGTACACCTTTTAAAGCTCACCTTTTATCACTCACTCCTTTTTCCTGAAACCTTTTCAGATTCTTCTCTCCAAAGGGGAGACTAAATTATCAGTTGTAAGTTTTGCTGTTCTCTCACCCCATGAAATCTCTGGGGATTCTTGGTTGAACAGACAAATAACTCAGAATGGGTGGAGTAGAACAAGATGACTTCATTGAATGATTTTATTGACAATCTTAGGCTCTCAAGCCCTAATAGAAAAGTAAACAACAGTAAAGAACAACGCAGCGAAGGGCAGTTCAATAAAGTGGCGTGAAGCCTCATAAAACCCTTCCATTATGTGTTATCTCTAGTGAAGTGATGGTTAAAAGCTTTCTTTTCTCTTGCCATTTTTCTGAGGACGAGGAAATATTTGCATTAGCTTGTGGTGTAGATTTCATTTGAATACACCAAACGTAGACACTTAGAAGAAATTAATAAATGAACATCTGCTGACAGCCAACATGAACGGACGGTATATCTTAAAGCAGATTCAGCCTCAGGCTTTTTTTTTTTTGTCCTTGCAAATGCAGTTAATGACACTAAATTGATTGGATCTCTCCGTCACAGACTTGTTGATCAGATGTTATTAATTTCAGTCAACAGCTGAATCTTAATAGATGTGAGTGCAGCGTGTTTATCCTGAAAAGATTACGTGACTATTAGCTGAAGAGTTACAGTCGTCAGTTGTTTCCCAGTAAATTTATTTAATAACGGCACACCACAAAATCTCAGTTTGCTTCATCCACGCGACCTTATAAGTCGTTTGTCACTTCCCTGAAATACAACCGATAAGAGCTTTTATTAAATTAGCACCCTTACCAACAGCAGAATATTTTGTATTACTGCATTGTGCCCATTTATCTGCATTACAATTTAGGATTTATGCCATTTGATTGGTAGAGCATTGTGTAATGGCAGAACAATTTTGATCCCAGGGAACACACATACTGATAAAATGTATACCTTGAATGCACCGTAAATGGCTTTCCAAAGTGGCTGCCAAATGCATGAATGTAAATTTTGTGAACTGGAAATAGGAAAATTGCTTGGTAAGGGAGCGTGTAAAAATGTCGACACATTGCACGTAAAAAAACACTTTTTGATTGATTACTACAGTCATACGTTATTTTGTGATGACACGAGCAACACAAGATTATGGTTCTTACTGTATCACATCAGCTTCTGTATATGATGCCTACATTTAAAATGTAATCGAAAAAGCTGGGTTAAATAAAATATAGATATAGACATGGTTGTTTTGACCTAAGCCCCATTTACACTAGTGTGTTTTCATTTTAAAACTGAATTTTTTAATGAAAATGATATTAGTTTACACTACACTTAAACTTAAAATGCATGTCACATGACAATTCATGCAGGTACAAGTATGGATATATATATATATATACACAGTATATAGATTCCTTATTACTTAGATCGCGGATACGTTGTGTGCTTGGAGAGATTGGAAGAGGAATCTATCAAGACATGCACAACAACAATGCGCATGATCAAACACACCTGATCCAGCTAATCAAGGTCTTTAGGATCCCTAAAAGACTTCCAAGCAGATGTGATTTTGACCTGGTTGGAGCTAAACTGTGCAGAGCTGTGGCCCTCCAGAAATTGAGTTTGAGACCAATGGCTTACACGGCCGTCAAGGATATGCAGAGCGAACGTGGCCAGCCATGCCGTCTACGTTTTGCTCTGTTTACACTGAAGTGCTACACCGTTTTCAAACTAAAACAGGGTCTGCAGTGTTTTCAAAAGTCTGTTTTTAACCTTGAACACTCCGGATTAGTGTAGACGACAGGCATAACCAAAAGCAAGACATTTTAAAACTAAAACACACTAGTGTAAATGGGACTCTAGTTGTTGGGTCACTGCTCGGAAGGTTGGGTTAAACATTTAACATTCTTCTTAAACTCTTACTTACTTACTGTGAATTCTTATAGTTTCCCCCACTTTCACAGAAAACTGTCAATACTAATTAAGAAATATACCTGTGAGCCTCAAAGACAATTAGCAGCGAGTAATTAAGGGTTGCTGGAAGTGTTTTTATTTTTTATTTCACCTCTTAATCACACTGCTAACTATACAGATCACATTATATATCCCTCACCCATCTTCTTTTGCATGGCTAGTATGAAGCAAATCTTTGGTTTTAATTTGACATAACATTAAAAGCTGCATGAAATAAAGGATCGGGATCAGACAAATATAGCTCAACAAATATTATAATACGTAAGAACTGCACATGGATTCAATTATATAAGAATAATGTGTATAATTATGATTTACTTTGAAATATATAAACTAATTCATGCATACATTTAGTTGATTATTCAAAGTTGACTATTAATGCTTCACAGATTTGTGTAATTCCAATCTGTTTGTTATTGTTACTGTTCTCAAATATTTTGCTATGCAAAGTCATCTAAGCGCACCCAACTGGGGAAGCACCTGGCCAACAGCTGGCAAACACCCTGCATGCAGCTCAGCAAATCAAATTTAATTTATCTGAAAAATAATTTGATCTTTCAGCAGAAGTCTAAATCAGATTGGACCCGGAGTAATACAGTGTGGCAAATCAATAAATGCTTATGAAGTATTTATGATACCCAAAATTCTGTAGCTGATAGCAATTCCAGGGAATGCATTTTAGGTATGTAACAGCAATATCAAGAATAGTAATTTAAGTCTAGAATACAACAACTGTTTATTAGGAAATAAGAAATTGGTCTAAGAAGAGCAAGGATGTGAAATATTTGAGTTATATTTACTTGATTGTTTTAAGTATTATTTTAGGAGATTTGTTCTTTACTCAAGTGAAATTGACACTGACTGCTTGTACATTCATTGTACTACATTTCTAAAGAAAAACAATACTTTTTATCCTGCCCTGCTTTTTGTTTGATTTCCCTTCTTTAACCTTTGTATGCCTTTGTGATCAATGCAAATTGAGATTAATTATGCAATTTATTTCACTTTGAATTGGGAAGATGATTCAATATGATGAAACAAGAGTCTCTTCTCGTTTTTATTTTTGCTAGGATATTCTTTTTGGTCTTACTTTATATGAAGTGTCCCTAACACCTGTGTACTTAAATAGTAACTAGATGTGTGCGCAGTATGTAACCACAGTGTAAGTAAACACTGGTACATACTGTAGTATATACAGCTGTAATATTTCTGTAACTACACATGTTTAACAACCATCAGAATGGTATATGTAAGTACAAACATGTAACAGGACATTGGAACAGTAATTATACAGTAATTATATAACTGCATTGCTCTCATGTTATATAAGGTGGCCTTAACTACTATGGAAAGAACATACAGTACTCTCATTGTGGTCATATTGTAGTGCAATGCTTCACCTTCTTTAGCAATACTTTGCAACGTTGTTTCCGTTTCAACATGTCCTCCAACTAATACGCTCATATAGGTCGTTTGTACATAGCGACGATATAAGACCCAACAGAGTGTATACTACACTTGCGCCCCTATCGGCAACAGGACATTTGCATAGATATTGCCCAGAGAACGCGATAGTGCTAGTGAAACCCTATAAAACGTGATTTTGCATTCTTTTTGTAACGGGTAGGTTTAGGGGTGGGTTAGTGTGGTCATTCGTACAAATTACACCTACTAAAATATGTTTTGATCACAGTGAGATTAGTGTGAAAAGTCCACACACACGCATTTTGATTGGTAATTACAGTCATACAGTACGTCATTTCATGTCGACAGGCACAATACAGCATTGTCATTATTTTTACGCCAGCTAGAGGGAGCTTACCTTTAATGTAACGTAAATATTGATCGTAATAAGGTACTTGCACAAATTATCTATTGGGTCATTGTTTTGTTGAAAGACAGTCTCTTCTGTTCAGTTAAAATGCCTAACTTAGGGTTCTAACATCAACTTTTAATTTCTAGATATATGGATTTTGGAAATTCCAGAAATGACACACAAAAAGCTTTATGACAATTGTGCTTTTCTCTCAAGTTAACGAAATGTTGATAAGACTTTTCTGCCTACAGGGTTAGAATGCCCTTCCTAGGGTTGAAATGTGTTGAATGAAGACACATAATGAGCAGGCGTTGCTCATTATGTTCAGATTTCTGTCTAAGCATACAAGAGCTTATCTCTGAGTTTTTCGGAGAGCTTATGCTGTTTGGGAGAATTCGATATAGCACAGCAGATTCAAATCACACAGATGTCTTTATTAGTTTTATAAAGCATGCATTTACTTTGAATAAGCAGATCTGACTCCACATTATTAATTACAATTAAGAAGTGCTTTAAAATATTATATTATATATATATATATAACATTTTAAAATATAATTTTAAACTGCAAAATATTACACTATACCTGTGCCCTTCTGCAAGTAGGAAATACACAGCCCGGTCGCACAAGTTTTTTTCGTGATGCAGGAACGATTTTTACTCGAATTTCGTGAATCCACCACGAATTGACGCATCCAATGGAATCAGGAATTTTCGTTCGTGCTGGAGTTACGAAAATAACGTAATTTTCGTGACCCTGACACGAATCA
>JAUCMU010000106.1:124871-166596 GCA_032275025.1 Enteromius treurensis | reverse complement strand
TGGTGTTTTACACAAAATCTCAACATATATATATATATATATATATATATATATATATATATATATATGTGTGTGTGTGTGTGTGTGTGTGTCTGTGCATTTTATTAATATATTAAATATTTTGACAAAACACATCCATTAGCTTTGGTTTAAAATAAATTATTGATTTTAATTGATCAGTTAATTAGTTTTATACACACACACACACACACACACACCATTTTATTAATATATTAAAGTCCTTGACAAAAGACATCCATGAGCTGTTTTATTCACAAAACAGGTTTCAATTAAAATCAATTCAAATTATGTGAGTGCTTAAGGGAAAGTTTATATTTTAAATCATTCAGGTTTACATTTATATTTTAAATCCTCTTCGCTGTTTTTATTTATTTATTTGCTTCAACTAGTTCATTTTAAGTGGTCCTTTAATGTGCCAAATTAATTTTTAATGAAAAAAAAGTGAATATGAGGTAATGAGACTACATATCATAATTAACAATATACAGTTTTAAATAGCTTCTCCAGGATATGTCGCATATATACACAGATTACGATATGCACATAATCAGTCAAGTCACTTAAGCTTTGTTTCGCTATGTTTGTGTAAAATTAAAAACATACATTTAAGTACTGATATTTCCTGCAGTAAAGCTAATATTTCCGTGCAGCTCATTTCACAGTACTGCATCAGCAATGCTGGACTAGTTATTTTTGTGACACTGAAAAAGCTGTTGTGGGTAATACACAACTCAGAGAGTAACCCACAGGGTTTGTTTATACTATTAGACCAAGACCACACACGTCCAGTGTAAATATTTTAAGACTTCAAAGTACATGTAAACACTGTGCATTTTAATTTTCAATACACGCTCATAACTGCTAACAAAGTGTCAGCCACAGAAAAAAGAATGACTCAAGGTTTGAGCAGTCATAAGGACAGATAAAGCGATCATGGCTGGGTTTCTCCAAAATTCTTTCTGACGGGAATTTAAGTACGAGCCTATCAGCACGGCGTCTGGTATCTGTCCAAAACAGTAGGCCTCTAAAACAGACATGGCAGTGTTCAGAAAAAGAAGAAGGGGGGAAAAAATGAAGATGTTAGTTCTCTCCATCTACTTGGACTGAAAGCAGCTATTTAGCATCTTTTAGCAGATGTCCAGATAATTCACAAGTTTATCAAATTAATTCAACGGAGCAATGACCAAGGAAGTGATGTACTCCTAATCAGCCACAAAGAGAGAGAGAGATGGGAGATATGTGGGGCGAGAGTCACTTTAAGACAGAGCAAATAAATGACTGCATAAGCATTTTATCCAGGAGCAGCCTGATGGTTTAATGCTGTGCCTAGTTTATATCTACATACAAACACACCAGAATGGTTTTCTCATATGGAAGAAGGGGAGGGGGGCTACATTACTTTTTAAATTGAGTTTCTCAGAGCATAATCTGTTCCAGGTCTTTGATGAAGAAATGTTCTCAAAGTATCACAGTGACTGATTTAATGAGTAGCGAGTGAGCACAATTTCAAACAATCTGATTTTCTGAACCTTCTGTGACTCTAAACTTTTAAAATTGCACTTAAGAATCACATCAATTACTCTTTAAAGTATGACATCGGCTAACTAGGCGCACTAACATAACAAACACACGCTATGGCGTATTTACTCCATATCCTCTCATCAGGATCTGATACATTGGTCCCTTATGTGAGCCTTCTGCGAAGCTCTCCCAACTCCATTACGCTTTCCCTTTCTCTTCAGCGAGGAGTGGAATACATGTGTGGCGGATCTACAAGTCTGACCATGATTTAGTCAAATATTACAGACGCAAATATTTAGAGACGACTTCTAGGTTTTCAGCATCCGATGAGACTATACGTTTGTACGTTCTCCATACTCCTCAGGCCACAGTTTAGATAATGCTTCTGAACGCTGCTCCAAAATCCCACCCGGCGCTGATGAACTGAGAGAGGTTTATAATGTCTATGACTGATAACTGGACCAATGCTAATTTAAATCATCTGAATCGATGTCTGGCTGAGGGGGGGAAAAAATACAAAAAAATATCTAAACGAAAACATCTGACTCAAATAGATCACTGACAATGTTGAGATTTAATAATGATTACATGCTTAAAATATCCAAGAATCCATCGCTCGTATATATCTCTTCGTAAAAGAAGCCACTGTCGGAGAGTCTGCTTGACACAAAAACAAACAACATTAGCATTGGGGAAAATTAGCTTGCTAATCAGTGTCTTAGTTTCTTCATTATAACTTTGGCTGCTCTTAAGCCTAGTCTTGAGACTCAAGCAAAAAGAAAAAGCAAAAAGACTGTACATTGACACGAGACTTTAACTTAAACCGTTCCGAAATGACTTCTTTTTTTACTGCTCAATGAAAATAAGAACAAAACCCCTTAGCATGTAGTCATCACACTAGCACACAGTGTCGCCTCCTCTTAAAGGTCCATATTTCTGTGAAAGCGAGCCATCATATTTTACTATTACCTATCAATTGGTTTCTAATCATGGTAATGAGGCGTCTGCCGTTTGGTGACAGTGAACTAACGGCCTCCGTGGGAGCATTAAGGAGCCTGGGTTATGCTGTGGGCCGTTAACTACCTACAGGCGCTTGCTAATGGCTCCAAATGACCTCCTCAGTGGCTATTAGCACATAATTAGAACCTTGCAGACCATCAATGACTTCCACCGGACATGCGTACCTCTTCGGTCTTCTCCTCCTTGCTCCCCCACTTACTGTTTAATGGTCAGATTATGGTGAGGTGCTGGGATATGACCACAATTGCTGCATTAAGTTGTGTGTGGCTCGCATGCACCCAATGCTGCGCATACAGTAAAGCTGCAAATCATTTGCAGCACTGCGACAGCTAAATATACCATGTGACCGTTCACACGGACCTTTAGCTTCAACAAGTCTCTGCAACAAAGAATGAATTCCTGGGTCAGCTCATTTTGACAAACTGAGACAATATAATTCAATGCATACTCATCGGTCTACAATAGTCACTCTTTTTACTATCTAGTCTAGTAAAAAAAAAAAGCTACAAGTAATGTAAATAAACCCCAAAGGAAGAAATCACTGTAAATATCCAGTACGCCACCTGCTATCTCTCCCCACCATCAGTGCCCTATCTGTTCTGGTCTCTTTTACTATTATGTGCTATTGTTGTGGATCACGCCGAGCGTAAAGTGCAAGGCACGGCCACACCGCACAAGTGGTTCAGTCACACCAACCTCTGCGTACACTTAGCAATGCTCTCCAGTTACCCAGAACAAAGGCCTGCTTTAGTGGGTTAATGTCAGCTCAGGAGCTGCGGGGAACAATAGCAGAGTTAGAATAAAAAGAGGAATGCAATGTTTTGTAAAGAAAATACACCACGACACATCTATGTGGTAGTAACTTGTCAGATTATCTGTAAATTATCTCACCTCACTGCAACAGTTATGCGAGTCATCTGTGAGAACCGCAGACTTTGTGGCAAAAGTATGAAACAACTAATTTAAACAGCAGGCAGGAATCTTTCTAGGTCATCAACTAGCCTTGGACAATGGAATCTAAAAAAGATCATCATAGGGTGGAGGAAAAAAACTGCTCTGGTCTACTGTTTTTTTTTCTGTTTACAGTAATGCATACATATATATGCATTTTTGTAAATTGTAATTTTTAAACTGCAACTGTAATTTGCTGATAATTTGACAAGTTACTACCACACAGTGGGGTATTTTCTTTACAAAACATTGCATTCCTCTTTTATATAAGGTTTATAAGGATCAGGGTGGTAAGATTATTTAACGTTTTTGAAAAGTCACTGATAGTCACCAAGGCTGCATTTATTGAATTAAAATAATACATTCAAAAATATGGTATAATATTGTATATTATATTTTAGAGTGGGTGGGGGGGGGGGGGTCATGAATAGGCAGTTTATTGCTGAATGTTTCACTGTCACTTTTGGTAAATTGAATTCATCCTTGCTGAATAAAAGTGTTAATTATAATCTTGTTGACCGCAAACCACTGAATGATAGTGTATGTATCACTTTAAAGTATTTAGCATACACAGTCCAGAATGATGTGCTGTAGATGCATGTCTCTTCAAAGTTTGCAAGCATGGGCAGAGCACAGGGTAAGCAGTGCGCTTTCTAGAGGCCAGAGGCAGTACTGCAGGCTTTTTTTTTTTTTTAACTAGAGGAGACCACCAGACAGCCATGAGCAGAGGTCACCCACTCTGTGTTCACAATCACCTCACTCTAAATCTCCCAAACCACAGATACCATTCTGGATGTATTTTGGATTTAAATCATACTCTGACGATGCCACCACCCTCCAGTCTCTCTTTCTCTCTCTCTCTCTCTCTCTCTCTCACAGCATTCCCTGAATTAATTTGTTTTCATTTGCAGTATGTCAACTGAAAATATGTAGTTGTTCTCTGTGGCAGTGCAAAAGAATTTCTCTGGCGAGTGCATTTCTGCTTCTTAATCATTAAATCGGCATGCATGTTTTTTACAGTGCAATATCAGTAAATACATAAACAGCCTGCTGTAGCTGCTCTCCTCTCAGCTGCATCTGTGGTGCTTCCCTCTTCACAGTGTGCCATTCCGCATCATTCCCCTAGTGTTTGTCCTGTGTTGTCTGAACGCTGCCAGCCACTGCTGCTACAATGTCAGACCGAACCACTGCCAAAGTGCAGGGACGGGCGACTGCGGCGGGTCCCAATTATCTGCGGGGTGACGGCGTTGTCCAAAAATAACTTCTTTTTCCCATATACTTCTGGACAGGCTGCCCCCGGCCACGGGCCGTCCACCTCTCTGAGCCCATCTGGCAAAAGGACAAACAAAATCTTGGTAGTTCTTCAGTCGAAAACCTTTTCTCAGTCTGGAAAATGACTTCACCCCGTCATCCATTTCTCCACAGCGACCAAAACCCTGGACATAGTTAATCAGCGAAAAAGGGCACACCTCCAAAACGCCATTCTTCCGCAGCCACATTAGTGCACAAGTAAGATTTACAGATCACTTAATGTTCCCGAGTTCTCCGCATAAAAGTATATACAAAGGTTAATATTGTAATAATATCTTCCTGGAGGGCATTGCAATCATTATCTCTCTAGAGATATCAATTAGAAGCACTTTACAGCAGGTAATGACAGAGATTCCAGTCCAAAATGACATTATTATTATTATCATCATCTATATCCCGCACTCCCTACACCAGGCAAAAGAAGCAGCGTCAGTTCAGCCAAACGAAAGAAAGAAACGTATCTTATGGCGTACATTAATCTTCGTTTTATGTGGTCAAGCTGAGAGACTAACAAGCTTTCGATGTAACCCCTCTGCCTTGGCATTTAGGTAGCGTGCAACAGTTGTCCGCACTTCATGCGTTCATCTCGTATGCTACTCATCTTTCCTTTGTTTTAGGAGGATAACGTTCACGGCGTGGAGGCCGGATACCCGCAAAACAAACGGAAACGGTGGTAGACACACATCGCGTGAGACACACAGGGGAAGGAGATAGAAATGACGGAGGCAGTTATGAATCAAAAGCTTTTTTTTTTGCTGCCGCTCGGCTAATATTTGCTTGCGAACAAACACAGATTTACACCGTTGCTTTTGGTGTTTGTCTAGAAACAACCCCCCACCCAAAAAAAGACTGGAAAAGTTACCGACTGACCTTTGGGCTTCGCTACTAACATTAATAAGGAGGATTTGTTATGTTATTGACCCTCTTATCAACAGCATGAATAATTCACAGCTGGGCCAGCACTTGTCCAAAAGCAGATGAGAAAACAGCACCCATGCCTCTGACTGTTGATTTAGCAGTTTCATATTTAATAAGGAACTGGAGCGCTGGGAGGCGCCTTTTTTTTGAGAGAGATTTAATTGGGCACTGGTGACATCCATCACATGGTTGTCATGGCCATGACCTTTCGTTTGGGGCTATTCATAATAAGAGAGTTATGAGCCAGTTCCTCGTATTTCTAGCGACTCACCCCTGTGCTTGTGTAATGGATGCCGTAGCATTTGTAAACCTTATCTTACAGGAGTTGGTTAAAGCTAGCGTGCACATCAGATTTATTGCTTTCTGTCAGGCTGGTTAGGGGAGACGTAAAAGGGTGTGAGTATTTGGAGAAGGATGATTTAACGTGGATGGATAAAGTCCTACGCTTTGGAGGAAGAGGCCCTGACATGTTACTGTTTTACAGAGAGTAATCCTTGACACAAATGAGTATTTACAGCCTTGGGGCTGCGGGATATTGGAAAAAGGCATTTTCCATATCATTTCCAAATCCCCGTTTTAGCGAACAAGCTCTCCAGAGCCAAAAATGCCACGCGGAGAGGGAGCGGTGGGAAAATGGAAATCGAGATGGAAGCGGGACTCTTTTAAAGTCGTCTCCGTGCAACTCGGAGGCGGCGAGGGAGAAAAGAGCTCCACGCGCAGGTTAATTTCATCAACCCCGTGGGCCCCGGGGAACGAGCCGGAGCCGGAGGGAGCTCCCGATGAGCCTTCCGCACAAGCCTCGAAGAAAGTTGCGAGACAGAAGGTGAGAGGGAGAGAGAGTGAGGGATCAAATACAGGTGAGCGGACTCCCTCAGGAGCACCAGATGGCCTGCACTACCCCCTGCGTTTGTGCACTTAACTGCTTCGCTGTGTCACCAGAACAATGGTCATTCACCACCGAGCTCTCTTACACAACTCCTCCTTTATGCATAAACATAAAGCCGTCGTACATTATTAAAGCAGGCCAGGCGCACGTAATCTTTTCAGACTGGGACAAACTTACCACCATTGATATCTATGTATTTATTACAGCAATAGAGCAATATGAGGGTGAGGCGCGGAGAGATATCGGCTTACCCGAGGCTGAGAGGGAAATTTAAGATAAAGGATATTTAATATCCAGTTCACATCACCAGGGCTAAGCCTTTAATAGCACGAGGGGTTTCCATGCAGGTAATGCCTTTGTCTTTGTCTAAACACACTTCCACGGACTCTAACTGTAGTCGTGGAAAGCGTGCGGGTCACTGATAAATGTGCCGTAATGGCTCGACGTGGGAGATTGCCCATTTGTCCTGTCAGGTTATTAATGCACCTGGGCACTTCCTCCAAAGGTGTTATCTAGCGTTGGAAAAAAACGCGGCGATATATAATTAATTCACTATCTCCCGTGCGTTTGCCTCTCTTTTACAGTGTTCTTACATTTTGTCACATTGCATTAGAATCAAACGACGTGCGCCGCGGCTGGCAATAATCACGGAGACAAATATGCATGTATATTATTGGGAGTAACATTAGGCTGGTGACTTGCATTCCAGGGCACATTACTGCTGCTTATTTTGTGTCTAAATGATAATGAGCGGCGGAATGATAACCTATATCATTTAGAGTGAAATATGAATTTAAAACACTGCCTGCCATTTAGAGAGGAGAAATGTGTTGTGGAGAGATCACTCAGGTGTCTTCTGCGTTCATTTAAATACTGGGGATGGTGGGGGGGCTTGAGTTTTCTTCAAGTGGTAAAAGACTATTGTTGTCCTAATTACGAGCTGGCTGATGCATTATTTAACGATCCAACATACATTGCCAGGGCTGGATATGAGTAAAATAATTTATGACAAGATCTCTTTTTTTGCCCCTCACTTTAAATCAAACTTCAATAAATGTGCCACCCCTATCCATATTACATGAGGCCTTGCTGAAAACAAGTAGCATGCAGGAGTCTGTTATTCAAAATTCTTCTGACAGCACGGGGTCAAAAAACAAAATCACACTGAAGAACAAGGAGGTGTGCTTGGTTAGCTTTCCTTGGGCTGCGCAAAAGAAAAGACAGCAGAGGAAATACAACACAAGCGCCCCATCAAAACAATATCTTAAGTCTATTGTTAGTATGCTTAAAGGTTGACCTTTCACGAAATATTACTATGCAGCCTAAAAAGGATTGACTGCTGGGGTCTCAGAGCCTCCAAAGTCCTTTTAATAGTTAAAAAACATACTTAACCTTGAAGTGTCAGGGTGAATCTTTATGACCAGGCCCAATCTTACAGGAACAGATCAACAAACTTGGTGTCCTTGAAAAGTGTTAAATTACTTGACTAGATTTGGGTTTACAAGTCCCAGGAGTCCGATTGATGTGCACACTATAACAGCAAACGCTCTCAAAAATAAAGGTGCACAGCGATGCTATGGAAGAACCGTTTTTGGTTCCACAAAGAACCATTCAGTCAAAGGTTCTTTAAAGAACCCTCTCTTTCTTACCTTTTTATAATTCGAAGAACCTTCTTTTGTCACAAAGAACTTTGTCAAACAGAAAGGTTGTTTAGATGTTAAAGGGTTACTCCACCCCAAAATGAAAATTTTGTCTTGGTTGTCTTCGGAACACAACTGAAGATATTTTAGATGAAAACCAGGGGGCTTGTGATTGTTTCATTGACTGCCAAACAGTTACCACTGTCTAGGTGCATGTAATTATCAAAGAAGCCATCTGAATGCTCCATTTGCCATCAGTGGTTCAACCGTAACATTATGAAGCTACGAGAATGCATTTTCTATGGAAAGAAAACAGACTTTATTCGACGATCCGGCACCAAAACATCACCATAGCACCATTTAAGACAGCATCCTGTGAACGCACATAGTGTGCAGACATTTACTTTCAAAATCATAGGAACTATTTACAAACATGTCAACTTCAAAACAGTTACTTAAATATATTTGTTTATATGTGAAATCATACTATGAAATCATATCATGCGCGATTGACTGAATTCTCTGGGACAAAAAAGACAAATAGCAACTTATTAGCTGAAATCATGCATTTGTGTACCTGTTTTGTTGCGGTAACAGGTAAAACATCACTGACCTCTATTTAGCTCCCGTGCCGTCATGACAATGGCATCAGGACAGACTTTAATGAGCACTAACGCAATGGGCGGACCTGTAGCTATCTATCATCAAGTGTGCTGAGAGCAACACTGCAGCTTAAAAGCACAAGCTGAACGGACCCTGCAGAGGAGAAAAGCGGCCTTAACCAAATTTATATCATATTACACATTGAAATGTGACCCCGTAATGACATCACTGAAATTCAATCAAACCCTTTATTCGGTATTACTTAAGTTGAACTAGTGTCCTTCCTCATCCGAAATTAGTAAATTGAATATGCTTCTTGTTTTTGTTACAGCGGGCCCAAGACACAGTTTGATTTAAAGCGTTTTGATTTTCACAAGGCCTAATTTTCGGGAGCACATCTGAAGAGCAAAAATAGCCTGGGAAGTTGGCAGAATTTTTTTTATTGATTGTGGTTTACGTAATTGCTATCTATCTGTATTTGTCTACTCGAGCACGAGGGTCATGTATTACGTTTCAATGCAGCCAGTGAACACTGTTAAAAGCCATTGAGAGCAGTGAGGGGTGCGGCGGGAGAGGTTTGTTTTTGAAGTTGTTGTGTTGTTGACACTGAGAGGCTCTCAAACTGCTGGTATTGAGAGTGACTGACACAGTTATAATTCCACCATTATGTACTTGACTGATCTGCTCTAACGCTGATGTCAAAAACAACAGACTCAACAGTCCTAGACGCGTCCATGGAAGCTCAGTATCAGGCTTGATTTTAAGACGGGCAACAAAGACAACACCAAATATCAGGGGTCTTTGAGTCCATTGTCCTGCAGAGTGTAGCTTTAGGCCAATCGAGGTCTTCCGGATCACTGCATATTGTTCCCCAAAACACAAACAATTCACCTACTGCAGCTAGAATGCTGTGACATAGACTAAATACTGATATAAACTAAATGTCCAAACCTGCTGTGTACGTATGATCTAGTTTCCAGCTTTTTAGATACCTTTTTGTATCGTGTATTTATGTATTCCAGGGGCCTGTACCATGATGGTGGCTAAAGAAACTAAAGGTTACAGAATTAGTTTTGAGTTGACAAAACCAAACCACTCTAATCTGGATTTGTTGGTACCATGAAGCTAGTCATCAACTTTCTCTTTAAATTCAGGCTTGATCTTGAGTTAATGTAGCACGTGCACATGAAAGTGTGACATCAGCAATGAGCAGCCAATCACATGCCTTGAAACTGTGATTCGCTTCTCGTGAGAGAGTCAGTGCAATTCATACCAAAGATTAAAAGATTGAACAATATGATGAGTTTAAACATTCACACAGCAAGATGAAACCATCTATCGATGAAAGTGGAAAAGGAAAACTTAAAAAACAATGTGCAAGTAAGCTGTAAAGTAACTTTAAAAAAGTTATTCTAAAATAACATAAACACTATTGGTAAAACACTTAAAAATGTAAACTCATATGTAGTCATGCTTACTTATTTATACTGCATATTATCTATGTTTATTTTCATTTAAAAGTCTAATTACTATTAAACTAAAATGGCTTGTGTAATATATTTAGGAGATAATAATTATATAAATAATAATCTAAAAAAAAAAAAGATTAATTAAAACTTCAAACAATGTTTTATTATGTAGCGTCCTTTAATGTGGAGTAAGAGAAGCTGGGGGAGTGGCTTTATTGCATCAGACAAGTGTCATCTTGCTGGAAGATGATTGGTCTAACCCAGAACATAACCTCCCCGGAGCAGGTTAGCCATGCAGTGCAGGTTACCATGGCAATGAACACCAATTGAAGCAGAGTTTCTTTCATGGGACCTAAAACCCAGGGTTGGCGCAAACTAATCCTAAACTTACCTGGCTAGCCTCCTAAACCGGCTTCATGGTACAGGCCCCTGATCTGACCTTTAATAAACAAAAAAATTATAATAATAAACATACAGAAGCATACATACATACACAGTGTAATGTAAACATATTTTTAACATTTCTAAATAAAGTTTTAAAAATTTGTAACGTAAATATAGTTTACATTGAGAGACTTTATTATTTACTAACAATTAAATAAACTGAACTTACCTTTAGTTAAATATATAAATAGTGTAATTTAAATGTTTTGATGTTTTTGAAGCATGTATTACTTAGTTATGTAAATAACAATAAAAAAATGGCTGACCTTTGATAAACCAACAAATAAATAAATAAACAGTTTATGCAGAAATTATTATTTATGCACTGTGCAAAGCAATACATTACTTCCCAGTATTGTTTTGATTAAAAAAAACATAATACAACAGCTGCCACTAGTCGATTAATCTTTTATTTACCCCTAAAGATTGCATGTTAGTATCTATTAAAAGGAACATAATATTATTATGCCCCCACAACAGCTGATTTTTATTTATTTATGTATTTATTTTATTTTATGAATAGTGCAATATATAGTAATTGACATTGGAAGGTCAGTGGAAGTACATTAGTATCCTGCGATGTGTGCAGATATTACATTTTTAAACAAATCCCATTATTGTATCACCTCTTGTTTACATTTATAACTTTAGCCAAAATAAGGCAAGCTGTTTAACCAAGATATACATTTGCATTTGCAGAGATAAAACTCAGTGATATACAGATGGTTATCCCTAATCAGTACAGTAAAGTATACTAGTCTAGTCACGAATGCCAAAAAATGTTGATGGAAATGTAACTTAAAGTATTCAAAGATAAGCTCAATTTTTTGCGTTCAAACTGCACCTCTTCTTGGCATAGAAACCCAAATTCTTGCATGCAGCCATGCACTTACACACACCTACACACATGTGCACCCAGAACAGAAATCAGACGAACTAAATCTCCTTTGTGAGTCACCAACCTACGAAGAGTGAAGTGGCAGGGAGGTTCCTGTACAGTACGGGAAACAGCAGACCTCCCTAGTGACCGCCTGGCCTATTAAACTGAGCTCTGCAGAAGCCCTACAGCCAGAGCCTGTAGCGGATACACTTCCTGTGAACACTACGACTGAACTTTAACCTCTGACCCCACAGCCGCTCCTGGTGGGGCCTGACCTCCAAACGCAAGAGGAAGAGGGAGAGAGTTTCATGTGAGATCTGTTCCTGGTTAGGAATCTGTCAAAGCCAGACAGTTGTCTTCAGCCCCACTGCTGCTGTCAGGCCGAATTACTTCGGAAGAGCTAAAAGCGGTACTTTTTTAAGTCTTTGCTCTGTCTCTCTCTTTCGGTGTCTTCTTTGGTTTTCACCTGCAGTTGTTCGTTCCTGATCACTTTCTCTACTTTCCCCCCAGTCTTTCAATGCAGCTGTGAGTTTTCCAGCTTCACCAAGGGCAGAGAAGGAAAAACAATTCTTACCCAGCCCTGTGTGAGCATGCACTGCTGGAAAACAAACACAGCTGCCTTGCTCATTACGAGCAGGGGCATCGTAACACTCGGGGAAGAGGGCTAAAATCGTTCAAGGGGGTAAAAACGTATGCCTTTTGAGTATCCGAGAAGGAAAATACCTGTTTGTTTGGTTGATGTGATCTGTTTTTGTAGGGCTGTGTAATCTAGCGATCAGGTCCTTTCCTGTCCTCCTTTCCTTCTGCGTCCCTTCTCTCTCTTCGCTGCTTTTCTGTAAGTTTGTTCTTTGCATGATGTTCAGTCTCTGGGTGGTTAGTGGTCACGCTAGTTAGCATGCTTGGTTACTGGCACTCACGTTGTGCTTTAGGGCCTGAATCTTTTCTGGCACTGCTCTAGAAGAGGCTCAGGCTTTCCCACAATGCTCAGGACAGCTGGGGAGGGCTTTTGCTGCCCCCTGAGTCTGCACAGCCTAATGGGAATGCGGGCAGATCTGTTCCAGCTGTGAAAGAGGCAAGACTTTCAAACACCTTGGTGGGTGGTTATTTGGACTGAGCGACATATTGAATATTCAGGATATATGTGCAATGCTTTTCTGGTGATGTAAAATGAATCAGTATTGTAAATATTGTGATTTTAATGTGTTTCATTTGGATATAAGTTTACTAAAAGTGTGTCTTGATGGCAATTTTATGGCCTTTCCTCGTCTCACATCTTAAAAAGTGTGTTTAATTGGTTCAGTGTTTTTGCATGAACCATTTGATCAGGAACTGTATGTCACTATTCAAAAATGTTTTTTAGTAAAATATTCGGTAACATTTAGAGGGAAAAAGTCTTACTATGAACTAGTTGTTGATAAATATGTCTATTATTATTATCCCTAATCCTACCCGAAACCTAAACTTAACTTTAATGTTAAAGTTAATGTTAATGTTAATGTTTTTAGAGTAGTAGTTAATGTAAAAAGTTTATTATTAATTATTATTATTTATTATCATAATTTTTTTAATAGCAGGAATTGGACATTAAAATAAAATTGACCAAGTTTGTGGTCCTATATAAAAAGCCACAAACAAAACTGTTTAATCAAAAAGTAAACCATTTTAAAAGAAATAAAACTTCTCTGTTAAAAATACATTACTGTTTATTACTATATAATTTAAAATATTCTGACATTTAAAAATATATTAAATGTTCTTTATCGTGTTCGTTTTATTAGAAAATATTGTAAATAACATGCCTAAAAATATTTTAAAGTAGTTCAGTATACTGTATTTCTTACTTTGAATATGAATTTTAATGAGCTAATTTAATTCAATTTCCGAGCAAATATGTAAATATAACTACTGTATATAGGTAGCCGTACTTTCCAGCCATAATGGTTATAAGCAAAGACAATGTGTGTCTTCTCAAAACAGTTAATTAATTCCCTTCTGTACATACTGTACACCACCATTTTGAGAGCAATCGGAGGTGTGAAGGCAGCAAGCATGCAAAGTGCAAAATAGACTGCTGTGCACAGTAATCTCTAGGTTTAACTACGCTTGTGCTCATTAAATATGAGTTAGATCAGACCACATCCAAAATGTGGCTCTTAGAGGCTATCCCTGACTTGAAGTCCACACGGCCAATGTAGTCACAGCAGTCAACTGACCGGAATTTGGGAACATTAAAAAAATTATACGTTGGTTGCCCCTATTTACTCACTTTAAAGGAACACATTTTTTCTTAAACTCTTCACTGTCGACGCCGTGCATTGCGCAATATTGCCTAATAACACAGCCTTCAAATATTGTGCAACCTGGTGTGTGCCAGACCTCTGATAATAAACAGTTTGACGGCATGCGGTTCAACAGTTCAAGTCAAATTACACACATCTGTCTCACCCTGTCCAGCGGAACACTAGAGAGAGAGCTTCAGATGTTTCTGGCCCGCTGTCTTCATGGAAGAGAGCACAGCAAACCAGTCCAAGCTGTGACCGAGAGGCCATTTGTCATCTTTTTTGGCCTGATCTGGAAACAGGATCGTTTAGTAAGGTCTTGATCTTCTCCGTTGTAAAACTGATCTCCAGTCTGCGCTAGTACGTGTCTTGCAGTGCGCTGTGCGGTGTCAGAGAGAAGCAGATGAAGAAGAAATTACAGACAGGAAGACGGCAGAGAAAAAAAACTTAGATTTCAAGGTTTAGCTGAGTTGTTTGCAAAACAGGAAAAACAGTGTCTCACGCTTTCACTCTGCGTACTTTCATCGACTTGATCTTCTGTGAGGCAGAAAAGACACTTGTTGGATTGAAATTGTTTTCTGTATACATCATAGATAGCCATAGACATTTGACAGACTTTCCACTCGCAGACACAAAGACTTGACCCTCTGTCATCTGTATGGCAAGAGGCAAGTAGGGCCCACATGAGGTCAGTAAATACTAACCTGTGCGCTCCTCACACTGACAGATTTAAACGGAGGGCTTCCAGGCTCCTTTCAAATCAATAACAGATGTGTAAGTTAGCATGTTCACTTCTAGTTCTCTCGGAAGGCGAGTGGAAAATGCAGAAGCCCGATTTCTGAAGTAAATTTGAAGAATCTGCAGGAGACGTTATGTAGTGTTTATTTACTTTAAAGACTGTGAGGAGCAGATGAATCTTCACACAAAGCATTGATTGTGAGGCTGAGAGAGAAGGCTGTCTCATCCACGAAGAGCATTCAAGGATTTCATACATCAACATCTTGTCTGGGATGTTTATTATTATAGCCATAATGCCAAAATCTCTTTACAGCTGTTGATGATAGATTAGAGTAGGTGTGTAAAATAGGCCGCCGAGAGGTCAGTAGGTTTAAATCCATAGTGGTTTTTGATTAAACTGTTTGATGAAATTGTTAACATTATTAGCTTTTAACAAATAGCCATATCTCTCAGTACATATCTATAATACAGTACATATATTATAACTGTCAGCAACCTACACATAACTGTTAGGGCTATTATATAAAAATTCTAATTTAGGATTGCTTTTAACATTGCCTTGGAATATTTTATTTTGCCACTTTTATGTCTCTTGTATCATATTGTGAGAACACTTAGCATTTTGCATTATTTATTTATTGGTA
This sequence comes from Enteromius treurensis, assembly GCA_032275025.1. Taxonomy (NCBI): domain Eukaryota; kingdom Metazoa; phylum Chordata; class Actinopteri; order Cypriniformes; family Cyprinidae; genus Enteromius; species Enteromius treurensis. The sequence goes on along the minus strand of JAUCMU010000106.1, from coordinate 151,271 downwards.
TGATTTTATAATTGAACTCAAATTAATATTTCAACTTCATTTCCTTGCCTTTCTTCTTCACAAAAGCTTTCTTTCTTTTTTTCTTATTTACAAGTGACTCAAATCACTATTTTGTCTGGAAATATTTAACTATGTGGCTGTGTAAAAAACAGGATGATGAAAATCCAGACATTATCTGTAAATTATTCCTTATATTACATATAATTGGTTGAGTGAATAATTCAGTAATTCACTTATAAATACTATTACCTTTTTAATTCCTGAAAGAATCAGTATTGTTGAACAAACTGATTCTTAAGTCTGTCTCTCTTTCTCCTCTGGGGTCCACAAGTACCACAATTTGAGAACCACTTATGATTTAGTAGATTTCCTCAATAACGAGACACTAATAGGAACAAAAAGAGACTGCTCTAACAGAAACCAATGAGAAAACATTATTTATGAGCCTGTTTAGTGAAATAACATGTTCAGAGATCTGCTAAAAAGGAGAGTCCGTTCAGAAGACTGGAATGTTTACATTAGTGGCCACGATGGTTCCTGGCATTGTTTTACTGCAAAGGTCTGGCCAATCAATTCTTTAAACGTTGCTGTGTATTTACAGTTGATTCAAATAGTGTAACAGCACACCTCTCCCTTGCAATTCCTCACACACAAGTCTTCTTCTCTCCCTCACTTTTTCTCTCTTGGAGGTTTGACAATGTCCTGGCTCTATCCGACAGGAGTTGTCCTGCCAAGGAAAATGAGCTCTGTTGAAATGGAAAGTCTGAAGTCACTCAGGGCTTTTTGGCAAAAGACAATTACGCAAAGCAGGGGAATCTAGAAGAAGTCTGCATCCTGGGGATGGATCCAGAGCAGTGTCTTTGGTTCTGCTCAATTTTTTAGCACATAGTTACTGAGAGCAATTTAAAAAGGAGAGGTCTGATCTTGGAGCTGCATCCCAGAGCTTTGTGAGTTAAGACGCAGATGTGTCTGTTATCTAACCAGGGGAGGAAGGAGAAAAGGGAAGAGTGGAGATGAGGGAGATGTTTGTACTGGAGACATAGTGGGTGAGGACTGAGCCTGGTTATCAGTAGCATGGCAGTGGGCAGGAAGCAGCTCTGACCTGAGGTCACATTCTGATGAAACTTGCCAACTTCCCAGAAAATATGTTGAGTCACTGCTTTCTCTAAATGAATGAAAACTGTGAGAAAGATAATTTACTTTCTTATAGACCTCATCTAATTTAAGTAGAGATTACATCTAATCTAAGCTGAAAAAAAAGATTTCAATAAAACTAAACTAATGATCAGCCATACTTAGAAGAGAATAGAACAGAATAGAACATTTTTAAATTATAACCATGTTACTAAGCTAATGATTCAATAGCACACATGTACACATTGGAATATAGATTTTTTTTTTAATTCTGATGTTAACATAATGAAAGCCAAAATATTTAAATAGCCTACTATATATATATATATATATATATATATATATATAGTATATATGTGTGTGTGTGTGTGTGTGTGTGTGTGTGTGTGTGTGTGTGTCCCTGAATATTGGATAATATTAAAATAAAGTACAATATTCCAAAAGATTCTGATGTTAGCATGTTGCTAAGCTAATAGCTCAATGGCACAAAATACTGGATATTTCAAAACCTAGTGAGCAGTCTTCTTCATAAACTCTACAGTTGACTATTTCCTTTCAGTACATTTTGAGGTAAGCATGTTGCTAAGCTAATAGCACAAACACTTAATAGCACACACAAATAGTTAATTGTTACTAAGTTAATGATATAATACCAAAGACACATATTTGATAATATTATAAGAATGAATAGGCCTTTTCCACGAGATTCTGATGTTAGCATGTTGCTAAGCTAAGGACCAAATAATTTAATACCACCACACATATGCCATAAATCTATTTTCAGTACAAACTGATGATTTATACTCTTGGTGATTTACACTCTGTTGGTTGGTCTTGGCTAATTTAAGCTGGACAAAGCTAGGTTTTAAATTTTTATGCTTTTCTCTCAACCTCGTTTTGGCTTGTTGGTCAGTTGATCTAAAAAGTCTGATTAATTAGAACCAGCTTGACTTAAGAAATCAAAGTGTTCAAAACTCCTCTAAAACCCACCTGCTAAACTAGATGCTACACTAAGGGGGTACCTAATAAGTACACTTTTGTACCTATTAGGTTTAAATGGGTACACTTTAAGTACTAATATGTACCTTAAAGGTACCAAAATGCAACTTTTAGGTTCAAACATGTACCTTTTGAAAAGGTACTGTCCCAGTGACAGCTTTTGTACCTTTATTTCTGAGAGTGTATAAGTAGTCTAGGTAGGCAAGTAAGTCTACATCTTAATGGTGTGCTTACCTTTCCTAAGATCACTAATGTAAATAGCTGACCAAGAAAATCTTCTTTACCAGTTATGTAAAAACATTCATTACAAATTTACCTCATCGTTCAGACCAAGACATCAAAACAGGAAATAAAATACCACAATGGCCAACCAACCCCAAGCAACAAAACATTTCTAATGGCTTTATCCAGGAACTCGGATGTTTTAAAGATGTTGTATGAGGTTTCTGTGCATGTGGGGTGTCCATCATCACCTGGGTGTGGTGTGGAGTAGTGCTTTAAAGTAGAGCTTCTTTGGTAAGAACATTTTTGGGGAAGTGAAGTGTTCTCAGATTGGTGCTAATAAAGTGGGTTTGGCCGTTCTCTGTTTTGAAAAAACCTAGCAACACATGGACAGTGTGCTTCATTCCTGTAGTTAGTGGTAAGTTAACACTTTAGAATAAGGAACACTTTTCATTATTTCACCTTTCACTATTTACATTATTATTTACTATTAACAACAAACTTTCCCTCAATGAACAGTTACTTAGGTAGTTGTTACATTTAGGTATTAGATAGGATCAGGGATGTAGAATAAGTTAATGTACAATGAGGATTTAATATGTGCTGGATAACTAATAACAAATGGCTAATATTCTAGTAATATGCATGCTAATAGGCAACTAAGAGACCCTCAAATGAAGCGTTGCCATGAAGTTGGTTAAATACATATATATAATTTTATTATTATTATTATTATGTAATTGCTAGCAGAGGGTGATTCTAACAGCTTGACCATCTGAATTTGAATCATTTGTGCTAGTGTCAATTTTACACCTTTCATTTCCTGCTGTCTGGAAATTGGAAGCTATATGTTGACTTTCGGTACATTACGTTTCACATTTACTATTGCAAGGTTTCAGTTCTCATTTTTTATCAGACATACATGCCAAATCATGAACACACAAAATGTCTAACTACTGCAGTACATTCTACTGTGTAATGGTTATTTCATCACAGAAACTACCTATGTTTAATGATATCTTAACGGAACATGAAAACATGGGCAATGTCAATACAAAGTTATGTACTGTACCATAACATGCCTCCTTATCAATTAACTGAGGTCTTGCCAGATGTCATGATTCAGGACTGTTGCTTTAAAAGAATCTAAAAGAATATTATTTGGCAATGTTTGAGTGAGCTGTTTTCAAGCTGCCATGTTCACAATTGAAGAAGTAAACAGAAAATGATAAATAACAACTGATAAATCGATTTTTCAAAAGTCAAGGCATCTGTTCCCATCTTGAAAGACATTGTAAAATACCTCAAGTAGTACAAATAGTAAACACTTTTCAGAATGATATATTAGTGCTTATTAAAGCGTCTGGCATGCTCTCTCACATATGTTTATTGTTATCCTCACACAGTCTATCTATTCAACTGTCACTAAGCACAGCTCTTATGTGATCTGTGAGACAAATCCAAGGCTGAGCGGTTTTTACTCTGTCGTGTCATCACAGTCACACCGAAACATATTTGATTTCTCTATTCGTCACAACAACACAGTGTGATTTAACACTTAAAGTTATTGAATCCTAACATTGTTTTTCTGCTATCCCTCACAGGAACAGTACTATCAGGATGTTGATGCTGGATGGGATGCCAGCGCTGCCAGTCAAAATCGATTCTGCAGAGTCAAAGAGACGGGTAAGCGGTTAAGCAATGTGTAGAGGCTTTTAAAAAACTCAAGATACTAATGGTCAATCTTTATATTTAAGACCAATTCTCACTATTAACTACAACTTTTGCCTCATTAAGCCCCTAATTACCGCTTATTAATAGGAAGGTAGTTGATAAGTTTAAGTGCTGAGTAGGATTAGTGATATAGAATATGGTCATGCAGAATATGTGCTTTATAAGTACTAATAAACAGTAGATATGTTAGTGTTAGGCATGCTAATAAGCAACTAGTTAATAGTGTGAATTGGTTCCTATAGTAAATTGTTACCATGATAATTAATTAATGTTATAATCAGTGAGTCTGGAAATCTGTAAACACTGGCAAGCAGAATAATGCAAACCAGTGCTATTTTATTTATCACCCCTTGACCAATCAAAATCGAGGACCTGTAAGTAGTCCAACAAACTAACCAGCAAACTAGCAAATTAATAAACAAAGATTTAAAAAAAAATTCTATCACCATTAATTTCAACAATTACTCTCTTTACAAAAAGAGGAAGTTTTACTTTATTTTAATATGAAAAAAAGAACTAAAAATGAACGCAAACTGAAGTATAACAATGTATATTAAATTTGAGTAGAGATTATTAATATATTAGCTTACAGAACAGAGACAGACAAAATCCAGTAAAACTGTGGCAATGTGTTGTATGTGTTTATGTCATAAATAAATGTTCTTTATCAATTAACTTATATTAATAACTAAATTAATTGAACATTTGCTGTGACCATACAGCATTTAAAGCATCTTTTGTGCATCTTTTGTGCATAGTTTTTCAGGTCGTTTTTTTTTCTTCATCTTGGAGAGGTTGCCACAGTTCTTCTGGATTGGGTCTGTCTCCGTTTTTTCTGTTTACTTCATGTCATTCCAGACAGACTGGATGATGATCAGATTTAGATCATATGTCTGTGTGAAGCACTGGCTGTTGTAAAAATTTCACTGGATTATTAAAATAAATACCAAAATGAATGTTTGGAACTGTAAAACTATATTTCCAACTAGCACACTACAGAAAACATTGACTTGAAAGTGTTCTAATGTAATATTTTAATATATTCTAGTTTTTTTGTAATGTCAGGACATTTTTCTTAAGAAATTAGAATGTTTTTGTGAGATTCACTACTAAGTGACAGTGCTTTACTGTGCTATCTTTAGTGTACCTTGCAGTGCTTGGTTTAGTTTAAGGTGTCCAATGCTTGGGGTCTTTAGGATTCATGCCAGAGTTTCAGGCTTGACCAAATAAACATATCCTCGGGTCCTAAACCTCTCTTTCCATTTTCAACGGTTGTTGTGTCGTTGATCGGGTCGAGCTCAGGATGTGCGTGGGCCACGCAGCTCAGCTTTGAAGTGTGTTAAATCAACAGCCAGCGCAGTCGCTGAAACGTGCTTCTTGTTTGAGTGGGCTCAACGCCAAGACCCTTTTCTTGGAAATGCATGGCTCCCCCCTATTAAAGCCGTCCTCACCAGAAGCTCTTCGGATTCGGAAAATTAGCCATAATGACTGGTAGCCCCCCGTACTAGGGGTTGGACGTGGGCCGTGCAGGAGGGGAGGGATATGAAGGTGGGAAAGGTGAAGCACGAGTCGGGAGAGAGAGAAACGGGGTAGAGATGAAGTTTCAAAACATGTTCCATTTCGGCTGAACAGCATCCAAGTCAACCACAGTAAAAAACAGAAGGGAAATTTTGGGGCTAGAAATAATGCTGCCAGCAGACCACTTTTTGTCCATGCTTTCATTGAGTCTGAGTGAATGCTTCTGACATATTTAACTGGAATGTTTTGTCGATTTACTGATGTTAATTTAGGATAACAGCTGAGTCAGCAAATGTCTGAAAGACTGCTTTTTCTACACTTTTTTTTTCATTGCACCTTTTGTTTTTCTCCCGTAAACAAGCTCTCTCAATATTACTCAGTACTGTGGCGGTCCTTCCTCCCACTGAGTTTTCATTTCAGCCTTCTGCAATCATAGATTATTTCACTCAGAATCTCTCCTTCCAATCATTAAAAGCATGCTTTAAGTATATTCAGTGATGGACCTGGTCATAAATGACATTCAGTACGTTTCTACAGTTTTTACAAGCCATTACTCCAGTCTTCAGTCAGAAATCATTCTAATATGCTGATTTGCTGCTCAAGATTTTTTTGTTTATTACATTATTAATATCAGTGTTGAAAACATTTGTGCTGGTAAATATTTTTGTGATACTTGTTTTTGTACAAAAAAACAGCGTTTATTTAAAATTGAAAAAATGTCTTTACTGACATGTTTGATCGGTTTAATGATCAATTAATTATTCAATATACAAGCCGGCATGTTTTTTTTTTGTTTGTTTTTTTTGTAACTTGAATGTGCAAGACATCCTTACTTCAGATGTACAGAAACAGCATGTTATGCGGTTTGAAATTGCAAATATCAGATCATTTTTATTTTTTATCAAAAATATTGGTTTTCAGTTCAATTTGAATGAAAGTTCTGTTCTAAACCTGTATAAGTGTCTTTCTTCTGTTAAACACAAAACAAAGATATTCTAAAGAATCAGTCAGCAATTGCTGGTAGCGATCACCTTCTGTAGAACAAAAAGTCAATGGCTACCAACTACTTTAAAATGTCTTATTTTGTGTCCAAGAGGAGAAAAAACACTCCATAAATATTCAAAACAATCCCGACTTATAAGACTGAAATCTTAGAATGTTTCTGTTTCACTGTAGAAGTAATTAGTTAACTGATTTAATTTTGTCTCGTTCTTCTCAGTCTCCTGTGATCCACGATTACACAGAGATGGGCGTTCTGGTGTTGAACCGCAGATTCCGGACACCATCAGATGACAGACAATTCCTGTCCGACCCCTTCCAGACACAAACAGAGCCTGTGGACCTGTCCACCAACAGAGCCAGAACCTCCCCGTCACTTTCAGCATCCTCATCTTTATCCTCGTCTCCCTCATCATCCTCATCATCAATACGATTTTGTCCACGCTCTCCTCCTTCCAGCAAGTCCTTGTCATCTTCATCACCATCATCATTATCTATGCCTTCGTCCTCCTCCACTTCAGTCATAACTCCCGTTCCTCGTTTGAAGATGTCTCCAGTGGTGGCCTCTCCACCGTCAAGGAGTCTCAGGGGGCAGTCCTTTTTGCACATACCCCAGCTGATGCCTCCTTGCTCCAGTCCGGTCCACCTCCACCCACGCCGGGTGCCGGTGGTGGTGCACCCCATGCCGCTGGTCTACCCTGGAGTGGGATCGCTGGGGAGCAGCAGGCTCATGATGCCTCTGCTGGAGGATAACAGGATGCACAGGAAAGGTGAGACAGAAGCTTGGTTGTGTCTGTGATCTCAGGACAGATAAATGACTGACAGCCCAAACAGCCAATGAAATTGTTGCACTGATAAGCCTTGTTGTCTGCCAAATTGTCAAACAAACAAACTTACTGAACTAGCTGCAACATACAAACCTCATTTTTTCCAATTCACAACATTATGGTAAAAGGGTGTTATTATGATACAAGCAATTTGATAGAATAACTTATTGCTTGCCATTTTTAAAATTGAAAAATAAACGTTTTTATTACTTAAAAAAAAAATTAATAAATTGAAATAAGAAATATTTATTTATCTACTTTATTTTCCAATTTTATGATTTTTTTCTCAAAAACTCCTAATTGCTTATTAATAGTTAGTAAGGTAGTTAAGCCAACTAGTTGTTAGTGAGAATTGGTTCCAAAACTTAAGTGTTACCAAAAAAATAAATAAAACATTATGTAGTAAGATAACTAAAACTGAAAAAAAATATCTATTTTAAAAACACTATTTCCTAAAATTACTAAAATATTAAAACAAATTCAGTCAAAATAGAAAATGTAAAAAAAAACAAATGTAAAACATTAATAAAAAAGTTGACTGTACATTCATGTAAATGTCCAGTGATTTAATTTTATTTAATTTTAGCATCAAATACAAAGACTGCATACGTGTACATAAACACAAGGTTTATTAAGAAATGTATTAAAGAAAAAACAACAACAATTGTATCTGCAGAAAGTGTCCATTACATTACATTTTGTTTAATGTCAATATTTATAATGTTTACTGTCAGACGTCTTTGATCTTTCTTTGTAATTTCAGTATATTCTGCTAATATTTTACAACATGATTTGATACAAAAGCTTCTGCTTTCTGTTTTTTGCATTGCAATTAAAATTATTTATCCCAAAATCATCAGGTTAGTCAGCAAACAATCCGACTTGTGACTTCTTTTGTCTTCAAAAAGCCCTTAACATAGTTAAATAATCACTGTTGTGAGGCCATTTCATTAATTCACCCAAACCTTAAATTTACTCAACCATGACTTTTATTTTCTGAACACAAATCAAGACATTTAAAATTTCTATCTTTCAACTGAATGTCCATTCACCCAAAACTTCAGACAGTTGATCATATAAAGCAATCAAGTGTCTTCAGAAGACTTGAGCTACTGCTGGGACAAACCATTCTCATTGCTTAACCATTTTATTCCAGGATGTGTTTTCATGTTTTCATGCTTGTAGACAACATTTATTTCTGAATATCTGCATGCTTTACAGAATTACAGCATTTCCTATTATTTCTATTTGCAATTACTGAAAGACAAAGAGCTAATTCATCTTAAATGTATAATCACGAAATTTACATGATTGTTATGTATGAAAAATATATTGTTATTAAATATATATAGCTAACATTTTAAATTGAAAAAACACTTTAACCCAAAAAGTGATTAAAGCATACTCTACTAGTAAAAAAAAAAATCTATCAGTGGCACCTAAATATTGACTTTAAATCCTGCTGAAAACTCATCTTGGCAACTTTTGGCATGTCCTTGAATTTCCATACAGACACACAGACACATTTTTAAGCTTACCTTACTATTTTTGTGTAGAAACAATCAGTCTTTATCCAGTGGCATTCGCTCGCCTTCTTCCAGGTTTCGACTTTAGCGCAAATTCAAAACGTTGCTTGCTCGGATGCGCTAACCCCATTACTACTTCTGTTGTTTTGTTGCACATTATTAACACATTAGCACATCAAGGCTCCCCCCACTGAATTAATGTCATAGGTTTTGTTGTGGCAACCTGAATATTCTTAGTAATGCTTACTCATAGCAGCAAGTAAGTCATTTAACAGTAACTTTAATGAATCCTAGTAAGCATAACAACTAAGTCGACGTAAGTATATATAAGTAAGGTATACTATTGGATTTTACAGTGTTTGTCTGTAGGTGCAAAGCACTGTGTTTTAAGGCCTCTCTAGAGTTTCCGTGTTCTAGGCAGGGTCAGTGACAGAACCCAGAGCCTGGCTGTGTGTTAGACAGGCTCAGCTCTTATGAGTGCAGCTCCATTGTGCTCGTCTCTTTATATTCCTGCCGCCACATCAGTGCAGGAAGTACATGCTATATGGCAAAAACTCCACGAAGCTAAGAGGGTTTATTAGTGACAAGGCGTATGGCGGAAACACAATAGAAGCATGTTTAAAGACACCCAAACCCTTTTTTCTATCTAGGAAAGCTTGCCTATGGGCAACAGAACTGTTTTTAATGGGCTCTGTGGCTAGGAAGGCTTTCCATTTATTCTTTTACTCCTTTTTTCATCCTTTTTTTTCCTCTGGGGGGAGGTGTAGATAGAGGCTGGAGATGTCCAATATCATGTAACTCTCTCTTACGTCCTGTATTAGTTTGTGTGTTGTGTCTCTTTCTGCTATAGACTGACCAATCAGAGCATTTATCTACATCAGAAGCACACAGTGTGTGCAAACAAGCAGGATGACACATAATTAGGCCTGTGCAGTTCACACTTTGATGATCCAATTTCAGTTCATTAAAAAACATTCAAGATTCACACACAGAGGCCAGCCCCCTATCTTGAGGGTCCGTGCCCTTATGCTCTGCATTCGCTCATGAAGTATCCATGGCAACAAGACGAGACATGGAATGACACAAGTACAACAGAGACTTTTGAAATTGCTATTACAACCAAACAAAACAAACCGAACCAATACAAACATGCCCAGCTCACTTATTGCAAGAATAAAGTGAACTACATTCTGCCTGAGTCCACTCAGATATTTCTGTGTGGATGTCAAGAACTTAAAATGTCTTGAGATTCAGATACAGAACGTCAAAATTCAAAGCTGTTAGATAGGGGAGATTTAGATTAGCAGTGTTTAATGTATATGGACTTGGAAGGACATGAGGGTGAATAATGAATAGTGAATAGCTCAACTATTTTTGGGGGGAAACTCTCTGTTGTCCACCAAACCTTTATTGGAACATTAATCGTAATGCCATTTAGATTAGAATCTTAATAGTTTCATTTAATGAGCTATGGCCATAGAGTCAAACTGGAGAGCTGAATGTCCACATAACTGAATCATTCCCATGTATTTATAGACATAACTACAGAAATTACTTACATGCAGGTACATATATATCTACACGAAGTATCTATTGATCAATTAAAATTTTACTTTTGGGTTCCATTGGGGTTCCAATTTTGGGTAAATTTGGGTTCCATCCTATTAAACCATGCATAAGCTCTGAATCAAGAGCAGAAAATGAGCATTGTTTATTTATTCATTTTGCAGATTGTAGGTTAATTCTGGAGAACTAAGTAATTATTGTCTTCTTTGTACATATTGTAACCAGACCAACCTTCTGTTTTTATCCAGTCACACACCGAATCGCAGATGGACTGTCGCCTCGGCGATCTTTGAGTGACAGCGAGGATGATGACCTGCCCAACGTGACCTTGGAGAGTGTGAATGAAACAGGATCCACTGCCCTGACTATCGCCCGTGCCGTGCAAGAGTAAAGACACCTTCATCATTAATCTGCAATATTCAAAATCCAGTCCTATCTTTCATTGTGATATATGATGGTAATTCTCAGAGCTCACTGTGTACAGTGATATCATATCCAGGTTAACAGAAAATACATTTTTTAGACTGAGATAGGAACAGATGCACAAAATGTGCAAATAAATATGTTTTAGACTAGCATAAAATCAAATATTGTTTAATAAAAACAGTCTTAAAACCCTTTCTACTACCTTACATACAGCTTTTCTGCTCTTGCTAGTCAAAAAATACTATACTTTTGCCTCACTATATGATTAACAGAAAAGATAAGATATATTTAAGATATAAAAAATAACAACAGTTGAATCCAGCATAGGTAAATACAATAAAAAAGGATGAATGAATACCAACACAAACATTTGCACGAAACATTCCCTTAAATTAGCTAAACTGAGAGCTTTCTGCAAGTCTGTACTTATTTTCAGGCCATGGCTAAAAAAATGCACAATAACAGTAAAGCACGCAAAAAAACAGAGGGAAGACAACTTCATTACATAGATCAAGTAAACTGATGTTTTAGACATTTATTAAATTTTTTGAGATTCTTAGTTTTATTTTTATTTTTTTAAATAAAGGATTATATGGCACATATACCTGAAGAGTAAACAAGTAGGGGCAAAGGCTATGGCTGGCAGTGCTGCCTAAATGTGTGTGGAAAAGACAAAGGTGCCAGTATGATTCATAGAAAGTTACAGGAGTGGATATTAGTGTGAAAGAGAATGTGTTTAATTGCTTATTGGACCTGTTGGTTTCTTAAATCAATAAGAATTTGTTCCAGTGAGTCATCTACCCCTGGTTTCACAGACAAGGCTTAAGCTAGTCCCAGACTAAAATGTATGTTTGAGGTGTCTCAACCAAAAATATCTTGCTCTGACATTTCTTAAAATATGTCAGTGTTATTGCTCTGTGTGAATATGTTTTTTCTAAGGAATTTAGCAAAAGTTGCTTAACTTATTTAACTAAGGCCTGGTCCTGGCTTAAGCTAAGCCATGTTTGTGAAACCAGGCCCTAGTGTTTATATGGTATTCTAAATCTATGTGGTTATAGTTTAGGGACAGCACTTTATATAAAAAAAAAAAAAAAAAAAAAAAAAAACAGTGGATATTTCCAGAGATTTTGACTGGGGGGAAAAAAACATTCATAAATAATTCCAGTAATATTTTTCCTTAATTATTGTATTATTATTTGTGTTACTATAATTAGCTTTAGACATTCTCAGAAACACAGGTAGAAAAGCTTTCATGAAATGGTACCTTTAAAGCATGAATATTAATACTGTAAAGTATCTATACTTAGTACCTAGATGATACACATTAGTACTTTTTGAAAAGATACTGTCCCAGTGACAGCTTTTGTGCCTTTTTAATGAGCATATTTATATTTTTACATGTTTTAAAGCATTTAAAGCATATTCAGGGTAAACAATTTGCAGGAATGGCCTTGTTTAACCAGTTGAGCCTCAGGAACTGGTTTGAGTCTCAGAGGGAGTGTGTGCTTCAGGTTGAATGTGTTGTGGACACAGGTGCAGGAGTCGATGCAGGTTTATGTATCCCCTGACCTGTGATCAGCTGAATAATGAATGGACGTCATTCTTACCTTTATTATTATATTAAACTGATAAACTGGTCTCCAGACAGTGATGCTGCCCTGCACGTCACCACCACTGGAAAGCCCCTCTGGTGTTCTCCAGTGGGAAACACACAAACAAAAGACGGAACATAAATGACTTTGCTGAGTTTAGTCTGACGGCAGCTGCTGTTTCCCTCCCTGGTTCTCTCTTGTTGACAACAGTCTAATGTTGGTTTTTACTGTAAAACTTAGATGCAGTTCCTCTGACCTCAGACAAAAAATTCCAAACTGTATATGAGCACACAGCCCTGATGGAAAGTGGAAATTAATAGACAGCATTTCAAAGAATGTAGATAATGTTAGAAGGAGGAGAAAAGATCTAGGATGTGTTTTTTTTTGTGTGTGTTTTTTTTTTTGTTCTTTACCTCTTTGGGCCCCAAATGTAATGGAGTGTGCCAAAAGCTACAGGTGCCCCTTGTTGACCTCCCTCCACACACACACACTCTAATCCTGCAACCTAAAAGAAACAGGAAGTGGCTCTGTGAGGATGGCTCTGTGTGTTGGGGGCCAAAAAAAGTTTAAAAAGGCCTCTTCTGCCACTCTCAGAAAGCATTTCCAGTGAGAAGTAGGCACCTGTCTAATTTATCCTGACAAGAAAATAAAATTGAAATAAAAAATGCATATTCATTTCCCTAAATAAACATTTGATACTCTTTTTTTTTATCTGTAAATGACAAATAATGTAAATAATAATGTAAAATGTCAACTTTTATAAGCCTATATATTTTTATAACCATTATTATAATTTAATGTGCACAACTTATTTTTAACCATGAATATTTTTTAAACTAGTTAACACCAACAAGGCCTAAATTATCTTAGATGAACATGGAGCACCCAACCTCTTTTAATATTTGCTTGTTCGTCCGTGGGAGTATAGTCACAGAGATCCACTCTGATTATGGGAGAATTTAAGGGAATTAAACTTCTGCTGGTAGATTAATAGATGCCTGCAGACTAGGGTGAAAAAAAGGAGACATAATTAAGCGTCACTTCACCTGCATATTGTCTGATGACGTCCGATTATTATTAGCTAGCTCCCTCAAGTGGCCAATTAAAGTAAAGAAGAAACTTTTTTTTTTCTGATTTGTTTTACGTGTGAATTTATTCCCACACATTTCCAGTTTGTGTGCGTGTATACAGATTAATTTATAATAGTACATATTATTTATAATAATTAATTAAATCATTAATGAACAGAATTCTAATTGATTTTGAAATAAATTGTTGTGTGTGCTGTGTTATTCTGAATTTAAAACTACATTAGACCTAGCATCTTATGCACAAAGAAGTTTTGTGTGGGCTTGTTTTGCTATAGTTGTGGGAACCCAATGACATTTTTGACTTTGTGAGGATATTTGGTCGGTCCTCACAACGGAAATAAATCATAAAATGCTAAACGAAGTTTAATGTAAAATTCCACAAAGGTTTTTGTGATGGGTAGGTTTAGGGTTGGTGTACGGCGATAAAAAATATTGTTAGGTCAGTATAAAAACAATAGAAGTCTATCAATGTCCTCACAAATATAGTTAAATCAAACATGAGTGTGTGTGCGTGTGTGTCTACTTAACCATATTTTGGGGATAAATTTGTAGCAAAAAGTGAGAAAAACCTGACACAATCGCCAAAGGTTTTTTGTGGGGACATCCTCATTTAAAAATCTTATTTAAAAAAAGAAAGAAGGGGACAAAGACTTTTTGAAATTGTAAATTGTACATTTATGTAGGTTTACGGCTCGGGGTAGGCTTAGGTTTATGTGTAATACTGTATATAAAAACAGTAAAAGTCTATGTAATGTCCCATTTTAGTTAGCAAAATAACTGTATGTGTGTGTATGCTACAGCGCTACATTGTGGGGACCCACAAAATGCTTTTTGTAATGGGTAGGTTTAGGGGACAAAAAAAAAATACTGTTTGGTCAGTATAAAGTCATAGAAGTCTATGGAAAGTGCACACAAATTACAGAAACATACGTGTTTTTAAATAGTATCCTTAATTGCTTCCAATAACATTAGAAATCGCGTGCTTTCGTTGCAGTTCCCTGTTGCCGTTCAGCATCGAGAGCCTGCGGAGGCCCAGGCCTTCAGAGTCACCCGACTCAAAGAGGAGACGCATTCATCGCTGTGAGTTTGAGGGATGCAATAAAGTTTACACCAAGAGCTCTCATCTTAAAGCCCACAGACGCACACACACAGGTGAGCCAGCCCACATTTACATCAGATCAAGTTGATCTGTTCCTCTCACATACTTTTTTTAATTGTTTATTCTGTATATGTTTCTCTCTCTCTCAGGTGAGAAGCCATACAAGTGTACGTGGGATAACTGCACATGGAAGTTTGCTCGCTCTGATGAGCTGACCCGACATTACCGCAAACACACCGGAGTCAAACCGTTCAAATGCAGCGACTGTGACCGCAGCTTCTCCCGCTCGGACCACCTCGCCCTCCACCGCCGCAGACATACCCCACAAACATGCATAGTGTGAACAAGACGTTCGATGGACAATATAAGCAGACAGAGCAGGTCTCTATCTGCCAGTGTCGCATGCAGAAGGTCTGGAATTACTCCTCGCACAACAAGGAGATGAAAGACATGGGAATTCGACAAGAATGAGAGGCCATGTTGAAGATGAGGTCCATGTATTATAAGATTCATCTACATTTATCTACATTTCCCTCATATGGTTTATCGTCTGCACTTTTATGTGAGGTTTATTCATAAAGGTGGGAGCCACAGAGTCTTATACTAACTATTAAAAACCATGTGCAGTTAGAGGTGCTGGATACGATTTTTACATATAATTAGTAGCTATTAAATCAACGAGTAAATATTTGATATTCACATTGCTTACACAAGCCAAAGGTATCTCAATTAGCTTTCATTATTTATGAAGCGTTCAGATGTAAAACCCATGAGGAAGTTTCTCAGGCACCAACATTTATGTTATTTCAATTTAATGGCAATGAAAGAACCTATTTGGGCCGTGGCCAAACTGAGGGGGTGTGGCCAGGCCGCACGTTTGTTCTGTTCTGATGTGAGATCTGATAGGCTATTATCTACTGGTTGAAAATCGTATATAGAACCTTTAAATGTATTTGATTCAACAAACCTTCAGGTTTCCTTCAGGTTTACTCGTGGAAGCCTTGTAGAATTGCATATCACAGTAGTTTCGAAATATTTACAATTCATTTTGCGATTTATTTTTGTCTAAAAAACATTGCAGAGGAGCCTAATTCTGTTCAGTGCAAGCTTTGGTTTTGCATTTAGCAAATAAAAGTCACTTTGGGAAAAAATATAATTTACTATTTGCAGGGTAATAATGGCATGGCTGTCATTTTGTAGAAATAGTACAAATTTGTTTCAGTTAAAAAGACACGTACGCAAAACTAAAAAAATAAGACAAATAAGCATAAAACATTACATTAGCAATTCACATTCTAGCTTCATATTCTGAATGGGCTCCAGTTATCACTTTATTATGAATCTGAAATTGTTGTTTTAAATACAGTGGGATCAGAAAGTATTCAGACCACCTTTCACTTTTATTTAAATTTATTTAATATTAAGTTTTTTTTTTCCCTCATTAATGTACACACACCATGTACACCATGTTGACAGAAAAACACAGAATTGTTGACATTTTTTCAGATTTATTAAAAAAGAAAAACTGAAACATGGTCCTAAGTATTCAGACCCTTTGCTCAGTATTTTTGGGTAGATGCAACAAGTTTTTCACACCTGGATTTGGGGATCCTCTACCATTCCTCCTTGCAGATCCTCTCCAGTTCTGTCAGGTTGGATGGTAAACGTTGGTGCACAGCCATTTCCAGGTCACAGAGTTGTTGTGAAGCCACTCCTTCATTATTTTATCTGTGTGCTTAGGGTCATTGTCTTGTTGGACGGTAAACCCCCCAGTCTGAGAACGCTGGAGAAGTTTTGCCAAAAAGCCCCCGACTGGTGGAGGGCTGCAGTGATGGTTGACTTTCTCCAACTTTCTCCCATCTCCCGACTGCATCTCTGGAGCTCAGCCACAGTGGTCTTTGGGTTCTTCTTTACCTCTCTCACCTCTGTCAACAATCCTGTGTTTTTCTATCAATATGGGGTGCTGTGTGTACATTAATTAGAAAAAAAAATTACTTAAATTTTTTTTAGCAAAGAGTAACAAAGACTGAAAAATTTAAGTGGGTCTTTCCGTACCCAATGAATATATAAATATATAAATTACCGAATATGAGGAGATGACCGTACCATTGATGTAGTATTCTGTCCTCTCAGGACTCAGCCATTTGAGGGAGACATTCTCTCACACCGTTTTAAATTTTCCTTGCATCATTTGTGCACAAAACTAGTGTAGCAGATGTCTGTATATTTTATAGTCTTTACTATGTGGTATATAATTTGTGTTTGTTTGTATTGTATGTCATATATTTGTTCTGTATTCTGAGATTTGCACCCTTCTGTCCATAAATATGTGATGCCAAAAGTATTTTACAGGGAACCCAGTGACTAAAAATCATGAGTGTAAATGATCGTCAAATGGGAATTCCTTTTTATTTTTTAATTTTTTTTTTCCTCTACAATGATGTATCTGTAAATGATGGTATGGTAAACATTTCAGTTTTATATGGATTTAACTGTGAATTTATACATAAATACAGTATATGTTAGAAAAAAAGGCATGAATAAAAGCACAGATTTGTATGTACAAAAAAGATTTGTGTCACTTTAAAGACCACAAATGCATATGCATAATGAGTTTAGAGATTACGTGATAGGCTTAATCTTACTATACAGGACAGGAAAAAAAGGGTACAGTACTGACACTGGGGTAGTATCCTGTGCAAAAGTGAAAAGGTACAAGTATTAATATGTGCCTTTAAGCTACCAACATTAACTTTCATAGTATTAAAATGTATCATTAAGGCACTAATATGTACTGTTTAGAGATAGGTACGGTACAAACCTTTTTACTTTTGTACCTTATGGTACTGCCCTAGTGACAGTGAAAAGACAAGTTATATTAGATCAAATGGAGATATAGAAGACTTACTATAATAAAGTATACAGATGTTTTAGAATATGTATTTTAAACGTTTTTGGGTTTTTTTATGTGCCATACCGCTGTATGCTTCCTGCAGAGTTTACGTGCCAGCTGAGCAGGATGGCTTTAGGCCTCAGGGCCTTCCTAGACAGCACTGGGGCCACAGGAAGCATAATATTTTCCACTTTGATATTTGACGATAATACAAAATTATTATTTGCTTTATTATAACATATGCCTACATTTCTACTCGGAGGTTTTCTTGCATTCGACCAGCTGTTTCGGTTTTAATGTACTTCTTCAATTCACCACAAGGGAGCAGTAGTATGCCATTGTTCACAGACTCCTAATCATTTCAGGCAGCTGTTGTAACCTGGTCTCAATCAGGTCAGTTCACGACACTCGATTTAACCTTTAACCCACCTTTACCCTGACTATGTCGACTATTTTAACGGAATGCCATCCGTTTTCCGTGAGTGTTGTCAGTATAGGCCTACCTTTTCGTTTTCTTTATTATTAGCGCTGATTTAGCCAAATCACCCTGGGGGTTACATATTTGCATATTAGCACAAAATATTATAATTAGAGATTAATTCCAGATTCTCAACCAAGTTAGGAGTAAGTATTAGTAAAACCTCGGTTTTCATAAAGGTTATTAATAAACTACTATATTCGTTAAATATTAAATATGTTACAAATGGATTACATAAGAAATACAATCTTGACGAGATTTATTGGATAATAACTATCCCTAATTAAAGAAGAAGAAGAGGAAATATTTAATCATTCTGTTTGGTTTTTATTTAAGCCTATTTCAAAAAATCTAATGATTGTAATAAAAGTTTAGTTTTGCTTGCGGCACAGTGAAGTTTATTTACCTTAAAACATTCATGTAGTGTTTATCTAAAAGAATGCTTAAAATCTAACTTACTTTTCAAATTACTGTAGTAATTAGCATACTATTGTAATATATCATAGGCATATGTGGGAATCTTTATTTAGAAGGTTGCTGTTGTGTTTGTGATCCTGTGGTATGTTAGAGATGACCTTTAAATGTTGATTTAAGACCGGTTTCACAGATTTTCTCATGATTTGAATGGAATTTCAATTTGGCTATGCCACTCCTGATATATAGCATTGATTTTACTGAATGCTGGACATGCTCTTTTTTGATAGGAAAATTGAGACGTATTCATGTGTAACCTAATAAAAGCAAAGCCTACTTCATGACTGCAGCTTCATAAAGCTGTTTTAAATCCAGCTTTTAGGCCAGTGTCACTTCCACAGCCGTCAGTAGGACAAGCAGACACACTGAGTGTGTTTGTGTTGGTTGGAAATAGATCCTCCATGTCTCAATCAGTCATCTCCCTCTGATCTGAGAGGATGAGAAACACCTTATGAAAATATTGTTTATCTGACAGTAAAAACAGCAGTAAGGCTTGTTGTTCCCCTTTCCTCTGCCTCATAATCCAAACAAAAGAATCTCTGTCATAACACAACCGCTGAGCTCTCTTCAAAACAGAAAGAAAGAGAGAGATTGAGTGTGTATGTTTGTACGGAAAAAAAACATAGACAGGGTGTTCGTATTTTAGTTGGCACATGCTTCAGTTGCTTTTGCTCTTTCTTTTTTCTGTTTTATCTCTTTAGGATAGTTTTTTTTTGTATATAATTTTGACTTTGTCTAGGCCCCCGAAAAATTGTGCACCAGTGATCAAAAGGTGCTCTTACGTAAGTCGCATTACAAAAAAAAAACAACCGATGCCAATGCCATATGAGCAAGTGCACGAGGTTCAGTGAAGCATTTGCAGGTTTGAGCAAGAATCAGGTGTCCGTGCACATCTGTGGTGCAACGCTACAGGTTTCACAACAGACCCCAGGGCATTAGAAGAGTGCCAAGCGAACAAAACGTGATTGCAGTACTTGCACTGCAGGCTGCCAGACTCCACAAAGTCTCTGTCATGTTTTAGTCACAATTATACTGGTGCCATTGCAGCAAAATTACACCCAGAGGTTCAAAGGCTAAACTGATAATTGTAAAGGTGTGCTTTTTATAACCACCCTATGAGTCATTCTTTGTTATGCACAATGCCGGTGCATGAACAAACTTGAAGGTTTTATCGAGAGAGAGAGAGAGAGAGTAAATGTTTGCACGGTGCCTCGAAGAATGTTTTTGAAGCCAAAGTTATTTCATATTCTGAAGTTTTCTGGCCTATCAAAGGCCTATTATACACAATGGTCTGATGTGTTAAACAGAGAAAGCCTGCATGCTAATTTACAGCGAGCCTAAATAGTGACACATTAAGAGAGAATGGGATTTTTAACTGCAGTGTCACAAGCTTTTCTTGTCTCTGGCATTCGGCTAACCACCCCCGTAACTGACTCCTGTAAAATGTGGAGTGAAACCATTTATGAGCAGTAACAGAATTCTCTTAGAGATTGTGACATAATGTTCCGAAGCCACTGTCTTCTGGGTAACCGCTGAGCAGCTATACAAATGCAGTCACGTAATTGTTTACTTCCCATTTACTCCCATTACAGGCAGTTCTGAGGCTTCATTTATAATCCAGCTAATAGAGCTTGGGGGATGGCAGTTCTGGTAAATATTTGGCAATTCCTCTTTGTGTCAGGAACATAAAGTCATATTTGTCTGAGGAAGCTGCTGTTATTCTAGCTTTTTAATCGTAGAGCGTTCGCATTTGCTGTGGTGATATTTTGGAACAGCTCTCAGGAAAGCCGTCAGTGTAATGATCCACAGCAAATGGTAGTGACAAGGTGAGGGAATGAGAAGGGTGGTTTTGTTTGGAGACTATGGCTGATTGACGGCAGTGGTTTTTTCCATGCCTCTGTCATCTTTTTCCTTACTTTCCATATGAATGTTCTCACGGAAGTGAGGGAATCCCTGCTCAGGACAGACGGTTTCTGTCTACACAGAGATGCCACATATCCCTGCCTTTTTTCCTAGGTCCACCTTCACCAAATACGCTGCCTTTTCCAGATTAGCAGGTTGTTCTATGCAGTTATTCAACTAAAAACTTACACCAGAATGCTAAAAACTTATGCCATGATTATGGATTATACATTATGGCATGCTGGCCGCGAAAGAGTTTATTAAAAAAAAAAAAAAAAAATTATTTGTACATTTATTTTGGATATATTCTTAAATAATCAATAAATATTATTAAATAATATATAATAACTAAATGTGTTCATTTATACTTTGGAATATTTTTCCATAATTTGTGTTATTTATATATATATATATATATATATATTAATATCATATAGGAGATTTGGTCCGTAAAAATGCACCTAAAGAACACAAATATGAATATATTATATATATACCATCAAAATGTTTGATTAATAAATTTGACTGGATGAAAAGTGACAATATTGATGTACAGTATGAAATAAATACAAATAATGTTACAAAATACTTTCATTTACTAAACCAATATTAAAGTCTGTTAAAAAAAATGGCGTCTTAAAACAGTGACAGTGACTTCTTTCAAAAACATAAAAAAAACTTTGCCAACCCAAATCTTTTAAAGGATAGTGTACATGATATATTATGTTCCTATATTACATTATGTAGGCTACATGATATTATATGCTTGTCACAAAACACAAAAAAAGTTATCTTACATTTTCCACAGTCCAATGTTCATCTTGAACCCTGCTGACCATCCAGTCAATCTCAAAATACAGTACATGCTGAACAACATAGCTATCATTTACCATGAGCATAATGCCCATGCAAGAGGACTGATATGGATTTGGATATGTCCGATATGCCTGTTCAGCTGTGACGGACCATAAGGCCATTCTAAAATATCTGGGAATAGTGACGTTAAGCTTGATCCCGATGGATGTGATTGAGGAACATCTGCAGTCTTTCTTCTGTGGAATGAGCTAAGGAGCTTCATCCCACTCAGGTCAGTAAGTCAGTGGATGTGTGCGTGTGCGAGGGCGGGAGGCAAGGGTTCAAGGGTCGCTAGCACAATTCTGTTTGGTGTTTTTTATGCTATTGTGTCTAAGGTCTCTAATGTACCATAGAAAAGGGAGTTTGGAATCCTGTTTTCCATCAACATTGGAGAGAATGTGAAGAGTAAAAACGTGACAGCTGTATGCGAAAGGGGAGTGAAAGAGATTGGGAGAAATTTGCAGGCGTCTGATCCGTCAAGTAGACTACATTTGTGTGTGCAAGAGTGGAGTCCACGTGTGTATCGTGTGTGTGCGTGTGCATTAAATATGAGAGCTTCCAAGAGCATGGGAAAATGAGAGTGGCCAGTTCATATTAGTGAGCCCCCAGGACAAAAGTGAGGGGGAAGAGCAATTCGCTCTGAAAGTTTTGGAATGGCTGTCCGCCCGCACACAAATTGCCTTGCCACCTTTGAGACATATATGCATACCATAAACTAACAGAAAGCAAATGTCTTGAGACATTTAAAGTCAAACAGAACCTTCTTACATCCCTACCACCCACACTAGAGCAGCTCCAAAGATTGCAGGAGTTCCGGTTGGGTTACGTGAACTTCTAACTTGGGTTAAGTGATTTTTTATGTATAGTTATGGACGTCATTCAATGGCTTTACATGGCTCATAAATTCATGTCAGCTTGACTGTCTTCAACCTTCCTATTAATACACTCATACATGCAATCAAGCAAAAATGCCCCAGAAATTTAAAATTGCATTTTTGAATTATTTTATATAATGTCCTTTTGTGCTGATGCGTTAAGTAGCATTTACCTGTAAATATTAAGCAATATGTAAGCATATTGACTGTTACTTCTGCATGACTAAATTCTATATACTTAATGCCTTAACAACTACCTTGCTAAGTATTAATAAGCAGTAAATTGGGAATTCAATGAAGAAAAAGTTGTAGTTAATGGTTTGTTTCTAGAAAGAATTGGACCTTAAAATAAAAAGACACTTTAAAAAAAAAAAATAATAATAATAAATAAAAATGTATAAAAAAATTAAATTAAATTAAATAAAATTAAATAAAAACTATGGACCAACGCAATTGCATTCCTGAAGGTAAAAGAGCACTTTGCAGAACGTATCATTCCAAATGTCGACTATTATTTTTCTTTATATATATATATATATATATATATATTTACTGGCTTAAAACGAATTATAAAAGTATTTAATAATATTCAATATTTCATACAATTTAATATTGAATTATACATAAACTAATGGCCCACAATTGCTTTACTCAACAACACAGAAAAAGTCTGCAAGCTACATCTGGTCAGTAATATTTGGGGTCGAGTGGCTGCAGGGAAGAATCTGAAAGAGCTTGTGGCAGGGTCACTGACCAGTAGCGTCCATTTCTTTTCAATATGCGCATATCTCCTCACCATTCACATCTAACCTGTTTTTGGCAGAAACACCTGCCACATCTGTTTTCTGTCAACAAAATGCGGGTGGAAAAAGAACTTGTTTGTGGCATTACAAAAATGTTTGAACCTTTAATATGCGTTAACACCTTTCACCTTTGCTCTGTGTGTGTGTGTGTGTGTGTGTGTGTGTTTTAGGGCAGGTGTGTGGTCACTAGCCGACAGTGGTGGTGCTCACCTTAAATAGAGCTTACACACAGAGTGAATGAAAACATGATGAGAACCCATTAGCTTCAATTATCTGTTGTCATGGAAGCTGGGCTGCTGCCAATCATCAGAAGCATTACCCATTAATAGAACTCATATTTTAGACAATAAACGTTTTTTTTTTTTTTTTTTTAACTATAAACACGGACTGCTTGAACTTGTGCTCCAAACCTTTTATGAGTCTGGTCAAGCATGACACATCTTGAGAAGTTACTCCTATTTGCGTGACATTTGCTTGCCCTTTCCTTGTCTATTGTGCATGATTGTGCCCTTTAAACTGTCATTTAAACTGTCAAAATATTGTTTAAAAGCTTTAATGTTAACAAATGAGATCTGCAAAACATTCAGACAATTACACGTAAACCAGAAAATTTCTTCTGACAGAAAAGCAGTTTAAAAGGGGAGAAATGCTTTATTCGACAAAGAGTTATTGAAAGCACTCTGTTATGAAATATAATGGGGATTTGGCATAAACTTGCCTTTCACCTCAAACTAATCTGATATCTGAATCACTAGCATTAATCATTTATGCGTGCTGCAGGTAAAAACGGGATAGTGAGTGGGCTGTTTACAGAAGGAGGAGGTCTCCCGTTCTCCTTGTTCTACATTTGATAAGTAGTCATTGAGAAAATCTGTCAGGTTTATGGCATATATGTGTGTGAGACACTGGATAGTAAATCAATAAATGCTCTTATTCATGTTTTGATTTTCTGTATAGCTGCAGAGTGTGTAGCCATTTTTCCCCCCTTAAGAACACTCAAGAGGGTTTTAGCCTTAGTTTTATATTTGCATAAACATTAACAGATAAAATAGTGACTTATTAGAGTGTACTTTGAGCAAAAATCTATCTATAGAAATCGATGCAGAGAGTGATGGTTGAATAATTATTAATGGAGTTTTGTATGAAAGATGATGTCATCCACTAACCTCAACAAAACGCTAAATAAAACAGGTACTGACATCACAGCTTTTGGTGAGCATTCACTATAAGGGGTAAGTTGTCACAATGGGAAAAGCGTATTAGAATTTTTAGCATGCTTTAAAAAAAAATGTTGTTTTGTTTTGTTAAAACAAACTATATCTATCGATCTGAACTTTTTGTGAAAACTATATTAGAATCTCACTGATACAGCTATTATATGGCTTCAGAAGAATACACTTCTTTTCCTGTTCAGATTACAACTATCTTAAATGTATGTATGTCTGCTTTGCCTGATTTAAATGTGATAATATGTGATTTTTATATTTTGTTCTTTGACATTTTAGTAGTCTACAAGCGAAGTAGTTACCTTTTACCTTACCTCTTTTATAAAACGGCTGTGCCTCCAAACCCCTGAAATATATCCCTTATGACAACCAGCCCCAGGTGGTAAGCTTTGCTTTATGGGAGAATTACATTTAATGTGAACATTCATTATGGGTCTCAGCCTCAAACAAGGCACATCAATCAATTCATCTATAAATATTCTGTTCCTATGACTTTGATGCTTCTTGAATACGACCCTGCCCAGTCCTACACAGGCCACAAATTTAAGTGTGCTTAATAAACAAAGGGTCAGAATTAACAAAGCGGTCACTGCATGTGAATGTGTTCCCGCAATGAGTCTCTCAAGCGTTCCCATGCTAACTGCTTTAGCCACAGCTGTTTTAGTACATCAGCTCATGAGATTGCCTCTCAGTGAAGAAACTCGCTGTACTTCATGGTTCACCGTCTGCCATTTTGTTTTCCTCACGCTGAGGTGTGAGAGTACCGAGAGACTGAATCATGGACACGGACTCTGCAGGCCACTGAATCACCCGCTTTTTAACACATAGATGAGTATCAGCGTCCAAGCTGTCTTCTGGAAGCTTAAGTTTGTCTTCAGCTACGGCAAACAAATGTCAAGAGCAGCCATGAGCAACACACACCCCCTCAGGAGCAGCACTGTTGATGTTTAAGAGGGGAAAGTACCCATTTGAAACCACGGTCTATTAAGGTATTAAGAACATGATTAGAACCATAAGCTCAAGCTCCCATGTGTTCATTCAATGCTTATTATGTTTCCGCAGTGTGTTGGGAACAAGTCCTCCTGTCTGTGTGGGTGGTCTGTAAAGCTACACTGGAAAAATTGCAGCAAAAGCAGCATGTTGTATCGGCCCGGAGCCAGAAGCCCAGATGTGACATTAATTGTTTGTAATCTGCTCAATGAGCCAGTAGTCCCTTTTCACACTCGGTAAATACAGAGTAGAGTTAGTAAGTTAAACAATAAAACTTCATATTTAAGTTCAACAAAGAGGAACAGGAAATTTCATGTTTTTAAAGTAATTCAACCAGACAGAATCATGACCTCGGTTGGTTTTGTGAAGAGACATTATGTGGGCTGTGGATCCAAAATTCACTTTCTTCTGCACCTGTCAAGGGCGAGCAAACTGAGACAAATTAAATAGAAATATAGTTTGTTTCAAATATAGATATTTTTGTCTGATTGATCTATTCATTAATGCATTTAGTCTACTTACAAACGAGGAATATATCACTTGCAATTTGTCAAGAGCCAGAAAGGATTTGTACGTTTTGTTTTGGTCACTTCAGAGACGAGCCACTCTTCTGTGAAACTGCAGACACAAAACGTCAACAATTTTAGTACAGGAAATGAATATTCCACATTATACCATAGGAGGGCTTTTCACATTGCGGTTATCATAGGTCTAAACCCGCGTTAGAACATCACAGGTATGTTTTACACTTGTAATTTGAAAGTGCGGTTGGCCGCTTTTAACATGTACAGCTTGAACAGACAGCGTTATTAAATGTTGTGAATATATGCTTATAGCAGCTGACACCCAATTGGTTGCTTCATATTCCAAGTTCAGCGAAATGCTAATTTACGAAAAACGTGATTGCAATAATATATTTTCAATATTTTATTTGTAATAGAACGTAGATGACAGATCAAAAGTTTAATCCGAGAAAATGTATCATTTTAAAGAAAAAATTTGTTGATTCAAAATTTCACGGTGTCAACAAATCCCACAAAAGTTGGGACAAGTTGCAATAAGAGGCTGGAAAAAGTAAATTTGAGCATAACAAGGAGCTGGAAGACCAATTAACACTAATTAGGTCAATTGGCAACATGATTGGGTATAAAAAGAGCTTCTCAGAGTGGCA